>JALIZH010028383.1:0-38501 GCA_030522465.1 Rhipicephalus appendiculatus | reverse complement strand
GCGCCTGTCGTTTGATGGCGTCTACCGGTGCTGGAAAACATTTGAGTTTGCCTCTGCGTTGCTGCTGGTGGGTGACCCTTCGTGAATATGGTCGCATTACGAAGTGACAGATCTAGTAAGATCAAGATGCTGCTGGCTTTCTTTAACCCACCTCCCTAATGTCAGCTGGGTAGATCTGATTTAGGTGTGACTTGGATGCTTTGTATAAACAATAAATACGAAATTCCTGAGCGCCACAGGCGAACACGAAGATAGTAATAATGCACTGAAGGGACAGCGCCTCTGTGGTCGACGTGAGTGGTCCTACTGTGATTGTCATTTTGTCGGAAGCATCTGCCACTTCACTATCTTTGTCGATACTATAGCGTCGCGAAATGCATAAATACGACTAGCTTGTATTGCGTCATTTCGTGTAACAGCTAAACAAATTCCCGAAAAGAAAGAGATATAATAGAGACGGCGCCATGCAGAACATTACTTGGGTGTGTACCGCGATTTACGACGGCATTCTGCGCTCTTGTTTGCAGGACCTTTTTTGCATGCGTGCGGCGTCCTTTTAGTGCGTTCAAAGGTAGTATTACATAGTAACTCTTTCACGCGCACTTTATTGTTTCGCTGTGATAGATTGTAACGATAACAACTGTTTTGGTTTAATGTCTGCTACCATATGATTATGAGAGACGCCGTAGTGGAGGGCACCGGAAATTTCGACCACCTGGAGTTTTTCAACGGGCATTTAACATAAGCGCACGGGCCTGAAGCATTTCCGCGTCCATCGATAATGCGGCCGCCGCGGCTAGATTCTTATGAGTGTCCGATGGTTCGATATTGTAGGCATAGGCGTGCGCAGGGCTCCACTTCAAGGGGTGGCAAATGTGTGTCGCAGCGCCCCCTCCCTATTATTTCAATGTACGGGGCTGGCTTTGTGCCCCCCCCCCCCCCGCCCTTTCTCGCCACCCTGCCCCCCCGTGCGCACGCATATGATCGTAGGCATATAGTCTTGCAAGCCTGTAACGTATCCATATGCGTTACACAAAAGGAAAAGTTTCTAGGGTTACGGACAAGTACAATAAACTTCGCAACAATAATTTTTAGCAGCTTTCTATAGCTAGGGTAACGTTAACTGTGCGCATTCATCAGCTTATTATTCCTTTCATTGCAGGCTTTCTTTCTGCATTGCCAGTAAACATTTTCGCATTTCGTTGTGTGGATTAACTGCGTTGGTGTTAGTGTTGTTGTCTCTGCTACGCGTTGTTGGACAGAGGTGCCCAAAACGTATGTTAACTTCCATTGTGTGTGAACCAGATTCGTGCGCATCTGCATTTTTATCAACAAGTTTATGTTCCTTATATTATATGAATCAGGATATACTCCGCAGGAATTGCTAATAGTAGCGAACACTCCAGAATGTCAGATTAGAATATTCGAGTCATGCGCGCAATATGATCACAACTATCGGAAACAGTAGAGAAGGTTCGGATAGTTATAGTACAACCAGGAGAGACTGGCGCCAAACGACACAGTTAGCCGATGTAAATCGGTCACAGTGATAAAGATAAACAAGTATGCGAGGTAGCATAAGAGAATCGAAATAAAATGGGATACCGTACCATGCGCGCAATAAAATGGAGCGACATGACTCGCAGATACATATTTACATTCAACTGAACTTAAACATTTATGTCTCACTGCAGCCCTGGCGCAATCACTAGAAGAACCACCGACAACCCAGCGCCCAGATCTGTGCAACGATAGCGAGCTGCAGGAGGCGCGCACTCTGCTGCGGAATGCCGTTGCCAGGATGGGCACTACCCTGCCCGAGAGCATTCCTGTGGCCGGTGTGTCCTCCTCCGGCTACTTGCTATACAACGGGACACTTGCACCGCTGCTCCTTACGGACGTCAACGTGTCGGCGCAGCATGCGGTATGTCGCAGTGACGTGCGGCACTTCCCATTCGTCATCGGGGTGGGCACGGTAAGAGGTTTGAATGCTTATTGTCCATCACGTAGCCTGCCATTACTAACGTGTAACTGGAAGGCTTGCGCAATGTTCTCAATTAGGGGCGGCCAAGTTTCACTGGGTCCCCCCTCCCCCTAACTGGTCGAGCCCGAAAGGAAAGAAACTTCAGAATGAATCCAGAATGTATGCAGAATAGATGCGACGTGAACAAACCAGGGGCCGAATTCACAAAGCTCACTTACGATCAAATTTTCGCGCAAGAGAAATTTTGTCGCGTAAGTCGATTCACGAAGCCAAAAAAACCTCGTAAGAGGCCATGGTTATCACATCGGCCGCTGCGATAAAGCGCGCTGCGAGCGTGCAGGAACATGCCAGTGGTGGTGATGCACTTGCTATATTTGCTGACGTCACCGAAAAAAGGCTCGTAAGTGGATTCACGAAGCAAAAAAGTTCCGCAGAAATAGCGTGGCTACGAGGAAATGCTAAGAGTGGTCCGGACCACTCTTATGAACAATATGGCTGTTTCGAACATGCAACGTCGGTGGGGTATTTGGGCACCGTGGCTGATTTTCAGCTAGTTTGCGGCCATGTAAGGCTGCGCGATGATTGCTGGTATATTTTATTTTATTTTGGCTCTTTGAGTTTCGTGCGTTGTTTGCTTTGTACGCAGTGGACAGTATTGACACTCGCACTCGTCCAATAAGCTTGGTGTCGCAGTAATTAAGGAAGCTTATTGGTTGTCCGGAGCGAAAAATTATGCAAGCAAAGACTCGTGGTTGGATTAAAACCAAAGTACTACGTGAATGGTCGGTGAAGTCGAAAGCGGCGCGCTATTTGGTCAACATTTTTTGTTATGCTGTTGTGCTGCGTCCCACTTCCTCCAATGAGAGGTCCAACGTATGATGATGTACGCAGCATTGGTGGCAAGTACCACCAAAGAGGTTCAGAGGACGACATCAGCTGCTCGCTATTGGAAATAAAAATGAACGGAAGATTTCAGTTAGCTGTTATCAAGGCCTTTTACGTGGTTCCACAACTTCTCTAGTTGGATTGGCTTTAACTACCCAATATGCACGTTGTCTGAAATGCAGCTGTCGCTATGCACGTTGCACCAATGCAGGGCGGGCTCGTACATTGCAAATCACAGCATATTAGCCATTTTTACGATTCTGCATGAAATCACAAACAAATCCAGCTTTTCGACCTTCACTGTTGAGAAACCGAAATGGAACGCGTTTGTATGGCAAGCAGTCAGAAAGAAATGACTCCAGTAATTTGAAATGACACCGAAAACGTGTGCGAAAGCTCGCGATTCTCGAGCATATATAAGCAAACTATATTACCGAATTCATGCCTCTTTGACTTTGAGCTGCCATTTAACCTGGCGTGAGCAAATAAATTAACGCTGTTTTCATCCGCTGATATGTATTTTGCTCTAAGAAGCGACAGATTTGCCCGGAAATCAAAGTGTAGCCACGGCGAAATCCCCGCTGCCGGCGCCCAGTGTAGCAGACGACAAATGCTAGCAGACGACAGCTTGGGCGAGAGGCGCATTGTGATTGGTTGGGAAGCAGTATTCTCGACATCAGGCCATCTTATGACGTTGCCAAAACACTTCTTTCATCGCGCGGCCCTGTCGTATTCGTCATATCTTCCCCCTCGCACATAAGAGCAATTTTTATCTCGCCATCAAAAACGCGCAAGAGCTTTCTACGAGTTCTCTCAGCGTTTGCTCCTGCTGCGCAGTTCGCCAGAACAACATGGCGTCGTAAACAGTGTATGCGTGTGGGTGCCAATTTTCACAAACGCTTCTCGCTTGACTTCCTTCAGCGTTCGACTGGATGTGTTTCGACTGGACGGTGCGTGTAAGCCGTGTGAAAACCAACGGCAGTGTCTCTCGGTGTACGGTGAGGCGTAGCGAAGCTTGTGCCTCGGTGTGTTTATGAAGCGGGGATCGGCGCCTGTGTATCGACGGCAACTAGCACTCGAGGAGCCTGCAATGTGTGTTCGAGTTTCGGTGACAGTTCGTTTGCTTCGCTTTCCAGTTTCTCAGTTGGGTGCAGTGCGGCATTTCGAATTGACAGCGCTTTGACACGTTACTTGAGGGATCCCGAGTGCGTACGGTAACGTATGAATTACGTGCTGTATTCGGTTATTGCTTGGCCGCTGGTAAGCCCGTGCGCTGCTATTTTCTCGTGAGCAGTCCAGGAAAAGGCAGTGTTTGAAAGTGAAACAATGTGTGTTGTGAACATTGGTGCTGTGTTGACATTTCCAAGACTCGTGAAGAGGCTGTGCTCGTGTGACAGAACATTAAAAGACAGCGTTGATGACTGTGTTTTGCCCTGTGAAGTTGCGATGGTGCTTTACGAGTGCTTTAAGGATTTGGCTCTGGGCTTCGCGTATTATTTTTTAACTCGTTATTTCGGCTTTTTGTGCTCATCGCAGTCCGAACGTCGTAATGTGTCGAATCGAAGTCGCGAGCCGATACATTCTCTTGTAAGTGAGGCTGCTTTGGCAGCAAGCCTTGACTGTTCTTCGGTGAAAATTCCGAGTTCTACCTGGCAGTGAGAGCCCGTGAACGTCAGTCACGCTTGCCTCCCGAAAGAACACACTTTTCACCGGTGCCTTGCCTTGGGTGACGTCGTAGACCAGCGCCTGCTGACTACAAGTATTCGAGTCCATCAGACACGTCGTTATGCATGGCACTGGAGCCTTGACTACCACTGCTCATGGCGAGGTCTCACGCTTTACCAGTGGACGGACACGTCTTGCTAGCCTTGCATTTCTACGTCAACAGCAGCTTCCAGTCCACTTGCCTGTTTGCCGCAGAGCGCATTCCATTCCTGATGACACTGACGGCTGCTAATCGTTCTGCCACTGGTGAGTTGAACTTGAGCAGCTAATTTCGTTGCTATTCGCGTAGTACTATAACGTGTGTAAGCTTTTTTCAGCCCAGCAGATGTAATGTTACCCCATACTGAGTTCCAGTATAAAACATGTGCTACTATCACATATTATATACACACACACGCACATACATATATATATATATATATATATATATATATATATATATATATATATATATATATATATATATATATATATATATATATATATACATACATACATACATACATACACGAAGGAAAGAAGTGTGAACTTAAGGGCTCGTTTGCTTTGTTAAGCACATCGTTAATGCGAACTAACAGACAATGATGCCAAGGAAAGTGTTGGGGACTTTATAAGAAGTAATTGTATTGTAAATGTGAAGACAGGAAAGTGGTCGAAAAAGAAAACTTGCCACCGTCAGGATCCGAACCTGCGACCTTCGAGTAACGCTTCCGATGCTCTACCACTGAGCTACGGTAGTGGTCATCCCTCCGTCCACTTTATAGGGTATATATGTGCATTTTTAAACGTGGGAGCGTCAGTCAGCGTCGCCTGTTGGCATTACGGCGAGTGTAGAACACTCTTTTTGCCTGTAGGCGTCACGTAGCACGTGATCTTATTACGAGTTGGCAGCTGACTAATAATCCCTCGCATACCACCTGAAGGCAACAAGTCTGCCAGACTTGTTGCTTCTATGAACGAAGGAAAGAAGTGTGAACTTAAGGGCTCGTTTGCTTTGTTAAACACATCATTAATGCGAACTAACAGACAATGATGCGAAGGAAAGTATAGGGATAGGGGACTTTATTAGAAGTAATTGTAACGTAAATGTGAAGAAATATATATATATATATATATATATATATATATATATATATATATATATATATATATATATATATATATATACATATATATATATATATATATATAGGCAAATATGTCAGCAGTGTTTATAGTTTGATTTAAGCAGGTGTTTATTTGATTATTAAGAGGAGCCTGTCTACCACACTTGTTAGTGCAGAGGTGAATATTTGATGCGAATTTATTTTTCAGTAGTCATGTAGCACTTTTTCAGGAATTCCCTTGATTTTTCAAAATTTGTTCTATAGAAGATTACCGCTGTGGTAGCAATATACTTTACCAGGACACGTATATTCCTGTATGCAAAGCTGAGTATACTTTTGGCGCAAATCGAACGAGGACACATAACACAAAAGAACAGGACGGCTACCGAACTTCCTGTTCTTTTGTGTTATGTGTCCTCGTTCGGTTTGCGCCAAAAATATCCTCAGTTATGAACCAGTACCAACTAGCTCGAACTAGAATTCTGTATGCAAAGCTTACATGGGGATTCAGTTTGTTCCAAAGTGAATATAGCATATTTGATAGCTTTGACGATAGCTTTGTGTTACTGCCAAATACGTATTAAAGCGATTTTGATGCTGGTTTTTTTAACGTATCTTTTTTGGCCTCTTCACAGATTGCAGACTTTCCCAAGGTCCTGGGACACATCGATTGCACGCACTGACAAAACAAGCCTCCTCATGACTTGTAGCACCCGTACAGAAATAGGAAGGACTTATGCTCCCCGAACGTGCCAGTATTTTGCAATGGTGGGGGGTGTCATCGTACAGCAGACCTCGAAGTGGCAGCCTCATCTGGATGAACTGTGCTCTGCCGGGGAGCCTCGAGGGCACAAAACTGCTTCATGGTTGGTTGCTAGGTTAATTATTCTTTAAGTGCAGATGGTGAAGTACACACCACTTAATGTGCACACATTAAGAACCCAAATACCATTGCTAACAGTGGATGCCTGTATACTGACACAGCGATGCCAATTAGACTCTTAAGAAGAAGCAAACTGCAAGATAACTGACAATGTCGAAAGTGTGAAGTCTGCTGCTTATGAATTTAACACCATACATGTGAGACTGAAAAGCTTGTGATTTTGAAATTGCACAAATACTTTCATTACTTATAGAGCTCCTGAGCTTGTGACTTGCTCTGTGGTTCAAGTGCTCTGCATGGAAATAGCAAGTGAGTGAAAGCCGCTTGGCTGTTCAAAACTTGTAGGGAGAAAGAGCTATATGGCAAATTCGATAGGGAGAACAGCAGCACTCAAAAGTACACTGAAAGTGCTCTCTTCAGAGCTGGCGGGTTTCAGTGGTCGAACAGGAGTGAGAGCACTGTCATCCAGCGATAGAGCGAGAGCGCTTTTGCTGCTCTGAGAACACGCAGGAGCAGTATGTAGTGCTCTCGCCTGAAAAGCGGAGTAGGCGCAGTACGACGAGAGTCACGTGACTTTTAAACATCACATTATTTGTATTTGTTTTAATTTTGCTTTAGCCGGTGAGCGCGGCGGCAAGTGTAACCATGTGTAGGCTGAGATCTCTGATGTTTGACACTACGAAGTGTACACTGCTACGTTTGCTGGATGCGCACAAACATGTAACTATGGCGAACAAGGGACTGAGAGATTTGAGGCGTATTTCGCCGCCCTCCAGTAGAGAGTGCCGGGCCTTCGTATGTTTTGGTCACATGGTATATTTCTGCCCACTCGTCAACCTCTCACCTGCTCTCCAGGCTCTTGCCGCATTCCAGCGGCAGATCGAGTGGCCCTGCACTTAGTCCTTTGGCCTTCACTCCTCACTGCACGACGCCCCTACTTCTGTTCTCTCAAAGAAACTCGCGAATAGTTCAAGCCTCAGGCCACACAAGGGCAGTAAATGCGCATTTTACCTTACATAGCTTGTCTTTTTTTTCAATGTTGTAGCATGTTGTATTTCTGCCTTACATGTTCTCAGCACAATTACATAGTGATGTGTTTATTTCTACAAATCATATGTGACCCAAGTACACGCTTGTTGATCTCTAAAGGTGATTCTCTGTATGCCTGAAAGCCATGGATGCTCTCCCTGCTGTCTGTGGCTGGCCTAGCTGAGCAGCAGTACAGTGCAGCTGCCACCCGTGCAAGAGAAGTCATAGAGCCCACCTTTGGTGTTCTGGGCAGGACACAGCCTATTCGTCTGGCATGGTACTGACATCAATAATAATCATGGTGAGTGTTTGTGGCAGCCGTAAGAGCTCATTAGCATGAATTTGCAGATAATGAGTGTGTTTGTTGCTTACGATTCCTAATGAAGTGCATTTTTTTAAAGTATACTTTGTTAGGAAAAATAGCTGCGGGCAACAAGCCCACTTATAATCCACAAATGATTTGTGTTTTCTGGTCTGCAAAATTGCTCCTGCGCACTGCATGATGAGGTGGCTATGTTACATAATTTTGAAGTTAAGAACATTAGCTGTTGTATTGTAGCATAGCGTAACATGAGTAACATAGTAAACTCACTTTTGGTTGGCTTCTTGCACTTAGTTTGGAGTCGAAATAGAATGTAATTTATTGACTTATATGCCTCACTTTTGGGCAGCAGTTCGTTGCCATCAATATGAACAGCGTAGTTATCCATTTGTACTCTAAAATAATTTTTTTCAGTCTTCATTATTTATGTCTCCATGATGAGACTTTTTTTCTTCTTTTCTGTTGTTTCTTCATACTTGTCATCGGCTCCTAAAATTACGACAGCTATAGTTCGTGCATGTTTATCAACTTTATACTCCTACACATAAGCACGGTTGTAACAATCACCTGTATTTTTCTATGTTCCAGCAGTATCGTGGGATCAGGTGCCCCATGGTCATGTACAGTGTATCTCGAACAGAGCGCAGAAGACCAACCAGTAAAGAAAGACTACCAGTGACTGTGTGCCGCTGTTCAAAATGCACGTCAACAAAAAGAATACATTGTGATGGCTGGAGTAGTTTACATTGTATGGTGACAATCTGCACAGCTGCAGTTTAGTTTCTGAGCACTGCATCATTCAGCCATTTGTTTGCACCTTAGCATTTAAAAGGAATTAAATTCTTTACTTAATGTACCAAATCATGACATTAATGTAAAACACACTGTAGTGGTAGTGCGCAAATTGATGTGAGCTACCTCAAATTTTTAACATGCACGTAAATCAAAGTGCCTGCGTGTCACTGCATTTCACTGCCGTGGGAAAGAGCAGCCATGGTCGACAACCAAAATCGTGTTTTCATGTTTGGTAGTGGAAAAATTCAGGCCATTGAATTGGGTAATTTTTCACTTGGTCGATATATTCCTTCAGGACACATTAGTATAGCAAGCACGATTTCATGTGTGTATATGCTCTGGAAAGAACTTCTACATGGGTTATTTAGGTGGACGATGTCGCTATTCCTAGTATATCCAACACCAGGCTTTAGCACCTGTGTAATGTTATCCCGTTGCCTCTCAGTCCTCTTGAACAGTTGACCTGTCTCTTTGTACTGTGTAAGTTTTAACAGTTTTTTATACTGTGTTTGCTACCATAGTTTTCTTCCCTAATGTAATTGTATACTCTGCCAACTGTTTATCACCTATGCAGCTTTCCTCGTATTACTGCTGAAAGTACTCATTGCATTTGGTGTGTAACTATACCATGCATTTACTTCTCTCTTTTGATGCATCTGTACCATGGTTTGGCCATAAGAGTGCTGCTGGTGTGCTCTAGTCTTGAAGCTGGCGACTTCCAACAAATTTGAAGCTGGAAGTAACGATGTGCATATTATCATTACTACTATAATCAGATAAGCTGTCCAAGCTCCTTGTAAATGTATTTAACGTTCTGTAAACTGTTCAAGGTAAACGTTCTTAAGTTTTTTTTATTGCGGTCCTTGATTTATGCACCTGAAACACAATTACATTGTAGTGGCACATTATAGACTGTGATTCTGTAAATTTGTGCTCAGGACATTGCAGCTGAGGCCAGCCGCAAGATAAACATGCAGGGCACTGAAGCATCACGTCACGTACATTACAAACAGTCCTTACCCAGCAGTGCACTGAAATTTTTCCAAGCGAAATAAGAGACTACTGGATGAGAACTCTGCAGATGTCCAGACTTTGAAAACGTTGTGAGTAGTGTTTTCAGGAAAAGCAATGGGTCTTGATATGCCAACAGCAGCATTGTTTGCATGCGGCGAGGAGCTTAGTAGCAGCGAATTGTTTTATTTATGTATTGTCCAATATTTCTCTGAGCTGTGCCAATTTTTCAGTCCATGTCACTGAACATTGCTTGTTATTGTGTGGAGAATGAGCTGAACTATGTATGAACTTTGTGTGATCTTGCAGACATGACCCATATTGTGATACACTGCCCTCATCTAGCATGGCATTGTGAGGGGGCTCTCTCATATTTTGTCGTGGGCTGTCAACCCATGAAGATGTATAAAAATTGCATGAAAGTGGGGAGCAACAAACTATGCTGTGTGTGTGTTTGTGTGTGTGTGTGTTTGTGTGTGTGTGTTTGTGTGTGAGAGAGTGAATGAATGAATGCTTTTCATTTAGTGTAACTTTGATAAGAACTTTGCTGACTTTCTTTGTCCTATTTATATTTCTCAAGTATGTTTCCTACTGCGCAAAAATGAATGCAACCTTACACAAAATGCGTGCACTCACAGAAGGTGTTTCATTTTACAATGAACAGTCGTGAGCAAGAAGTTGGGAAATATGGAACAAACGAGCAAAAATAATTTTATAGCACAGCTCCTCTGTATAACATTGCTTCTACACATTGTGCTTGTCGAAAATGTGGATTTCAAGTATTCAGTTTCAACCAGCATAACCAAGCATTTACCCGTGGCTGTACATATACTTCTTTATAGATGTGTGGTATTTTTGCATATTGTCATACGTGTTGCCAATTGCTATTAAGGGCAGAAACCTAGTCAAGCTAAATACGCGGATTTTTGTCTGTACACATGTCATCTGTACAGTAACTGCTGTTGATAAAAAATAAACTTGGGTATAACATTCCCGTGCAGTCACCAAGAGAAGAGTAGCCGTCTCTGACTCAAATGAATTTGCCGCAATCTTTTCCCAGGCTGTTTCGCTTGGGACAATCGGGGACCCTCAGCTCAGAACTCGATAGCCTGCTAGAGTTATTTATAAGCATTGGCAGAGGCATTACACGGAGGTACGCAGCACGACAGGGACCGAGAGAGAAGACGCAAACACAGCACTGTGTGTATTTACTGTCTGCCCCTGCCGTTTTGCGCTGCTGCGTGTAATGAATCCCACCGAACTAGCACGAAAACGTGTCCCGACAAAGGCAGTCATCTTGGTCACAAGCAGTTAGGTCACCGCGTGTGTCTAGATTTTCTCGAAAACATCGTGGTATCTTGACTGGTCCTCGAATAGCCAGAGACGTCAAAAGTAATTGCCCGGGTATTATAATTAGGTTTCGGGACTGGGTGCTCTTGCGGCAGTAGTGGTTAGAAGAAAAAAAAATCTTATTTCTGAAATCCATGAGGGAGCATGCCACAGCACTTTTTGCTCGAAAGAGGAGTCGAAGAGAACGGAAAGGGCACCTTCTCAAGATAAGAGTGCCCGCAACACATAACTACAGGCCGTGCAACCTGCTGTTTCATTAAAAAAAAAGTGGGTTCTTGGCGACACTGCGAATCGAACTCGGTGCCTCCTGCATTGTAGTCGGTCGCTGTAACCATTAGACTACCGCGGCAGCGCTTGAGATGAGAGTTGGCCACTGTAGTGCTAACGCAATTGTTAATATATCTCCTTTTGCTGGAAATACGCCTAACGCAAAAGGTCCGGCAAAACTCGATAAAAAAAAAATAAAGGCTCGGAATTCGTAATGAATTCGCCTGAGGCCACTCGAAGGCGAAATCCATCGAGTGTAAATACATGACTGTATTTCACATTGACGTACGATATTCACTAATCAACTATCGCTAATTAACTCACTAATGTCACTTTCATTCAATCAATACTCGGTTTGTTTCGCTTATCGTCGTTTAAATAAACTTTCACTAAACAGATCAATGCTTAATTTCCTTCTATTCTCATATATAAGCCCGGTCATATTCTCGCTCGCTTTTGTGTAGCTTTCGCTCCCACACACGTTAGTAAGTAACGCGAACAAATCTTGTATGCTCTCCAAGCAACCGGTGCCGTTCTGTGGAAGCTTGCCATGACGTCTGCTGCGCCAGCGGATCCTCTTCCTAACGTTCTTCTCTATCGATTCGTTTTCACTCTTTCGAAAAAACGATGGCAGAGAAACGCAAACGCTGTCTTTTTCCTTTTTTTTCTTTGCTAAACGCGCAGCACGCGCGCCTCGATTCACGAGGCACGTGTGATCATGTCACTTCAGGCCGATACGCAATGTTGCTTGTTTTATTTGTTTGCTCACGCAAACGCTGCAAAGATCAAGTGACCTGCAGCGCATTGTTTTCTGAAAAGTATAAGCACGTATAAACTGCCCGACGAAACTTTCTCGTTTTACGTGTTCACATATCTAAGCGTACGACTCTTCTCTTATTCTGGCCCTGTCAAAATGCGGCAATGAATTGAACCTGCGACAAGATACGCTCATGATACCTCTCTCTTACTGCTGCTTTATATTCCTGAACAGTTTCTACGTAGGCTCGAAAGCCGCTCCTATGTATTTTGCCAAGAACTTTGTAAGAAATCCAACCTTGTACGTCTAGCTAAAAAACACCCGAATGGCGACCATCTTACCGTGCTTGAACACGCCTCGTGAATTGAGTGCCATCGCAACTTCATCAATAAAACTAAACTATTGCACGAAGGGGGAGACGTTTGGGTCACATCTTCAAACCTTCAAGGTATTAATTTATGTGCGCTTTCATAGGAGCGGTGCGTCACCTACAGTTGGCGAGATAGCGCACGGATTCTTGCTTAACGCCACCGAGCAACAAGCTACATATGGTCATTCATCGAACGCGAGCGCTTGGCTTTGTTCAGGCCCCGCAGACGCCTGCTGCAACGCGGCGGTGCGTAAGCGCTGTAGCAGACGCCCGGATCTGGAAGCTGAGATGCTGCGAAAAGATTTTGGGCCATCATCGTATACTCTCGATGCTAGATGCCTTGCGTGCTGCCTTGATATTATCGGCGCGCACTTCTTTCTTTCCTTGTCGTTTCATCGGCTTTCGCGTTGCCTCCTTGCCCTCAAAAGTGACGCGTAAGTTAAATTCGTGCCATCGCTATCGCAATCCCTCGCGATACGAGAATTCTTGGCTAAGAAACTGCGTAGGCAAGAGAAAGCTTTGTGAATTCGGCCCCAGTTCTTGAAATGCATCGGTGGATCTCGGTCACCCTTAATGTCTAAAATTTTGATCCCTCTTAAACAATGTCGGGCAGGTACTACCGGGGTGAGGGTGTGGGGGACACTTAGCTCCCTCTTTAGATGATTTGGGGGGATTCACCCATACCCCTACTATCTGTACGCACGCCTATGCGTATAATATATAGCAAAGGGTTACGCAATCTGTTAGTAACAGCTGTTTCAGACACCCGCTTATTTAATTATGTCTCCTATCGTTACTGATAACGCGGATTCAATGGTTACATAACCGGCTGGTAACAGCCGTTTGTCGACAGCTTTGTGTGTAATCATATCGCCTATTATAACTAACGCGTAACTTACAACGCTCGTTAGGTCATTACTAATCCCCGGTTACGGATATCCTACTATTACTAACGTATAATGTATAACACTGGTTACACACCCGGTTAGTAACAGCGAGCACATACATTGAATGCAACCGGTGTTACTGTGCAACAGTGCACACTAACCGGTGTTACGCGCTAGGAAGTGTTAAACACGATATATGCATGCTACCACTGATATTTAGCTAATGAACGACCTCCCGGCATTTTATATTTAAATTATGCAGCGAGCTACAGGCAGATACAGCGCACTGGTATGACTAACCGATAATACACATAATTCCTGAGGTACTTATGCAATAGTTATGAAGTAGTCGTTGTTGCACATGTGGTCTCCATGTTTTTCGGGCAGAACAAGGTATCAACATTGAATTTGAAGGTCAGCAACATGTTCCAGAGAAATTGCGTAAGATTTCATTTACTTGAAGAACGCAGGCAAGTACCCATATAGTGCATGCTTACTACCGACGAAACCATTTGACTTAGGAACACGTACGGATTCACCCTGACCAGGTAGGAGCTGAGAAATGTTAGTCAACTACATGCGAAACAAACAATAGCGTGCTCCACCGTATTGTGCGCGCGCACAACCTTAAGCCCCGACGTCCAGATGCTTTTTATCGGACTGTTTACACTTTCATGCCTTCGAGCCCGCCACTATGGTCTACAGCAGGGGTCTCAAACACGCGGCGCGCGGGCCGCATGCTGCCCTACACGGCCCGGCGCTACATTGACAGGCTGGTTGGATCCCCGCCATGTTCTGAAGTACCTAGTTGTGCGAACACCTCTTCTGCTTGTTGAAAGAGGATGAACACCCGCGACCGACCATGAGGATAACCTCCGGTCAAGAAGTTAATTCGGGCATTTCCTCTCTCTTCGCAGCTAAGCGTTGCTAAGAACCAATAAGGTGTGTTTTAAACATTAGCCCTAATTTCACAAGGAATTATGTTTTATGACTTTGCTAAATAGGTAACCACATTATTTTCTAGACTATTGGGATTCATAGCGCTTTATGCGGGTAAGTTACATAGACGTGACTGTTCTCAAGCATTTTTTTTTCGTTAGGCACCACATGCCGTAATAATAATAGTGACCATTAACCATCCCAAAACGATGATGTGATTATGAGAGACGCCTTAGTGGAGGGCTGCGGAAGTTTTGACCAGCCTGGGTTTTTTAGTGTGCACCTGAATCTAAGCACACGGGCCTCAAGCATTCTCG
The DNA here is from genome assembly GCA_030522465.1 of Rhipicephalus appendiculatus. Classification (NCBI taxonomy): domain Eukaryota; kingdom Metazoa; phylum Arthropoda; class Arachnida; order Ixodida; family Ixodidae; genus Rhipicephalus; species Rhipicephalus appendiculatus. The sequence goes on along the minus strand of JALIZH010028383.1, from coordinate 23,874 downwards.
CCTTCATCGCAACCCATGTTTTGAAACAGAGCTTTGGAACAAAAACTATTTCAGAATCGGCGTCTCCAGACTTTACTCGTTCTGGAGATTGGTATCGAAATGTTTTTCAAATACTAACGTCGAATTTCCTTCAGAAATAACCGATATATGAGATATAGGAGATACCTTTCAAATGAAAGAAGCCCCTCCCCACCCCCCCCTTGTTCTAACCTTCTTTGCTGTCCCGGCCCTTGCGAGAATGGATTTCGTGACTGCTGCGCGTTAACTGAGGTGAGCTTGAGACCCCTGGTCTAGTGGTTATGGTGCTCGACTGCTGACCCGAAGGTCGCGGGATCGAATCCCGGCCGCGGCAACCGCAAACCGCACTGAAGGTGGCAGTTATAGGCATAGGTCGTCAAACTCACTCATGAGTCGACTCATCAGACTCACTCAGGACTCAGATCGAGCCGTGAGTCTGAGTGAGTCCGGGCGAGTAATATTTTGGTGAGTTTGAGTCCGGGTGAGCCCTAAAGCTCAAAATGTATTTCTTGAGTGAGCCTGAGTGAGCTCTACATTTTTTTGCCGATCTATGGTTCTACCTTACAAAATATTAGCTTTACTATCACCCATTACGTAAGTTCACGCTTATACCCACGCCGACGCACGCATACTTCAAAGCACCAGCGTTCATGCGCCAGCTCAATATTTATTGATCAGAGCCGTGACCCTCCGTTCCCCCGAAAACTCTTTTCCGGGAATTTTTTGATAAAAATATTTTGTGAGTTATCTCTTTCAAAAAAAAAAAAAAAGTCCTTACTGGATTGCAAGCACTGATAAGGTACGAGATGAAAAGGCGCCAAGTACAGCACCGATTACGCGAGATATTGGAGTTAAAGAGCACTTATACCAAGTTCGAAGAGGCCAATTGTACCCGGAATGGACTTATGAGTCGGCTCACTCAGACTGAGATGGAGCCGTGGGAAAAATTTTCGTGAGTCGGAGTCCGAGTGAGTCCGACTGCGAAAAACTTTAGTGAATCTGAGTCCGAGTGAGTCCGGTTGAGAAAAAGTTTGGTGAACCTGAGTCCGAATGAGTCCCAAGGGCAAAACATATTTTATGAGTGAGTCTGAGTGAGCTCCACATGTTTTGCCGACCTAGGGTTATAGGCCCAATATGTAGTGGTTTGTCTGCATGAAAACCCATGTCATATAAGCCTCGTCATCGGACAGAACAGCTTCCGTGTAGATGTCGATCGTATCTAAACTCGCTTCCTTCAGTTGGCACGTGGCAGGAATTTGGTGGGCGGTAGAGTTACCACGAGATATGGGACGGCGAAAGCGTCGAGAAGCAATCGGGGCTTCCCGTCGGGTTACAGACAGATTGAGACGCGGCGTTTCATCATGTTGCTGATAATCCCAGGCTTGTAAGCGACAGCCTCGAGGGTGGTTTTCCAGGCGGATGTGATGTTGAGTGTGAGCTTTATGGACGACGTCCTGCAATGGAATCAAGCCCGCTGCGAGTTGAAGTATGGGTATCGTATTGTGTGCACAGGGGACACCGCGATAGTACGGAGAGCGGCCATATGAAAATTATTTTCCAGACTTCAAAGGCCCATATTCGGCAAAAACGTCTTACGCTACAAACTTCCGGAAGAGAAAATTCCAGCCAATAACGATGAGGGACATATCATTAGAGAAGACAGCTGCCGAATGGGAAAGCGCAATTACGAAAGAGAAGTATTTTGTGAATTAGGGCCCGGATGTCCGTGGCAGGGAACGTGTGTAGGGGTGCGTAGTACAAAATATTTCTAATTGACCACAGCTCTCGCGAGAATACGATGAGCATTTTGCCCCCCACCCCCACCCCGCACTCCGCAGCATATTTTTTTTTTTGATAAAGGCGATGTGTCCTGTGTAAAATAGGCCGGCCATCCGTTTCGAATCACGTGTATCCACAATGTTTTTTCTCTTGTAGTTCGATATAAGTTGACCTCAGGCTTTTACCTGTACTCTATGGCGTGCGATCTGTTGCGGTCATTACAGAGCGATGCTTCACCCTCGCGTCGGTAGGGACCGAACCTGAGAACCTTCGAATCAGGCGTCCGTCGAAGGTTCTCGGTTCGGCCCCTACCGACGGAGCGGTCGTTTTAACCATTAGTTTAACTTAATTTCACTTTATGTCATAATTATTGCAGTGCAATTAAAAGAATAAATAACCTCTCCTGTGCCTCCCTTGGCTTAACTGTCAGTTTGCTTAACAGTCATTTGCCTTACGTCTAACAAGGAAACCAGCCCCTCGCTGTACTTTCCTTCTTTCTTTCCTACTTGCCTGAAAACATTTCTATTCGCTTTTATTCTTATTTCTAGGATGGGACCATGAAAGGCGTTTATCACTACCACAGCCCCGGCAACAACGTGACCACACCCGAGGGACGCGGCCGAGTCACCGTGACATTCTCCGGGGTCTCATTCAACGGCAAGCTCAGCCAGCATCTGGTTGGTGGTAACGGAAGCGGCAGCGCCAGCAGTAGTTCCTCCTCGCAGACGCCCGTGTGGAGCGTTGGTGTGGCGCTGGAATCGTACCCTTCCTTCTCAGGCATAGCCACGAGTCCACAGAACTCTCAGGTTGCCGGTTTGCCTTACTTCGACATGATGCAGGCTGCTGACCGTAGCTTCGTGCCCGTGTTTGCCAAACTACCCGAGACTCACGTACTCCCTGCTCTGAAAGAAGCGCTCGGAGCCCAGTAGCGGGGAGCGTCGTTGGCGCTTCCAACTGACTTTTGTGTTACGGGTTGTCTCAATAAACACTGCCTATATTACAGTCGTATGCCAACGTTCGATAGTTTTTTCTTTTTTAGGAAGAAAAAAAACAACAGATAAATCTAGTTGCGGCCCATTGGTTCTGAAATCAAGGGAAGAATTCACAAAACGCTTCAGTTATGAATTCTTGTTTTTCCCTCGTGAAAGGCTTATTCCCACTGAAAAACTGGTGCTGCAAATGATATGCATACCGTCATAATTGTGTAATAAATTTTTCTTACGACAGTTCCAGCGTAAGGCCGCTCATGCAAATACGGGGCCTGGAGCTTATGCCGAAAGACAGACAAAAGAATAACAAGTTGATCTGGTAACACAGGGCAAAGGATCAAGGACACCAACTCGCCCAAAGAGCTAGGCTACCCAAGTAACAAGTTTCTGGAAAGTACGCGTGATTAGAACTCCACCAAGCACATTTATGCGTGGAAATTTTGAGCGATAGGGGTTCGGTGGTCCTTTGCGAACAACGCTCTAAAGAAAAGATAGCATATGCGCGATTCCGAAATGGCGAAACTCTGTCCAATATATGGACACCACGCTCTGTCAAAGATGGTGAGCTGCCATTTACAGTGAACTCCGCAGCACATATTCCGAACGTCTTCTGTATTTTATCGAAATGTTAGAGTACACGCTGAACACGAAATCAAATAATGCTTGTTTACCTGCTTCGAGTTGGCTGGACGAGCGGGTACTGCCTCATCCGGGTGCTGGGAATTCTGCAGGTAGTCGATGAAGGCTCCGATTGCACCGGTGTTCCGCCAACTGTCGTCCCAAATCTGCGCTTTGCCAGGGATGGCATGCTCACATTCGACAACGAACGCACTGGCTTGGGCTCAAAGGCGTTCATCATCTTGAAGTAGTTCCTTAATGTGGCCACTTCAAAGCAGGTCCAGAATATGGCGACTCGATGAAGTATGGATGGATGGTTCGCGCGAAGCACTAGCGAATAAAATTATCTTCAGTGCGAAAGCCTCCGGAACAGTGCTCACAGGTCCACTGGGACGTTCCAATATGAATGTTTTTGTTTTTGTTTTGTCGCCTACGAGAGGATGAATGTGACCTCTTTATTGAGGACCTAACCACGTATTCCGCGGCAACATCCTTACCTGCCATGATTGCAATGATGTTGTTCTCGGGGATAGGCCATGCCCACTATCGAAGATCAGTCAGGGACCAAGTGATCGGAGAAAAACAAATTTTAGAGCTGTTTATTAATGTGCTTGCACACAAAAGAAAAAAAAAAGACACTAAAAATAAACCTTACTTCTCCCCTGTGGCTTCAAACAAACAAAACAAATTAACTGCTCCGAAATTTCTAAATTGTTCAGCTGCATGTTCGTGCTCAAGGACGCAACGAAAATGGCAGTTGTAGGCCGTTCCAGAGCCCCCAACTGTATCACATGTAGCCGAACCTTTCTGCACACAAGATCTTGTGTATATATCTTAGTGAAACTCTATCAAAATCGCAGAAATATAATTGCGGCTCTGTTTTTAAGCATTTGACCAACCGTTAGACGAATAAAGTATATTCGACTCAACTAAACTACAAAACGACAGGCAAATTGTGATAGATATGTACTTTTTCCAGGGCTTTCAGCAATATTGACGTCTAAGGCGTTAATACACTGTGTACAGAATATGCGAAGTTTGACGTCTTTTCTTTGTCACTGCTGATATACGCTGTAATTTTCAAATGAATGGTGATTTCTATTATCATGGCGCCTAGACAGTTGGCTGAAATGTGTACATCTTTCGTGTTCACCCAGCGGTTATCCTTGAACTTTGACACATTTGTAACGTTTTTTATCAATATGACGGCCCAGAAACTTTTATGGCCCTGACTGGCCCTGACACTTTCATCACGGCCGTATCCGGAAGAGATGAACCTGGTCCGCATGGTTCTGTTTTCATTCTAAGGCGTTAAAATGTATGCTTGATGGGGATTCGAAATAGCTGAAGAGTATTCAAGTTTTCCCCGAAAAAAAGTCGATTTAACATTAAGTATTAGACTTCAGAAAATGACCGACAAAATTACCTCCATAATGATCTGCTCATTTCGTCACGGGATACACCTCAAAGTTCTTTTCATTCAATACTTACTTATTTCTGTAATTTGCAAAGATGATAGACCCTAGAAAAAGGTCGTAGCCAATACTGCTAGGAATTCCACTGCCTTGAAAGAATTTTCTCACTTTTCAATAATAGCAATAATGGTAGTATATCTTTAAGAGATAATAAGTTTGGACGGATATGTCATATCTCGTGTATACGTAAGTACAAAGGCAATTTCTGGACAACTTAGATACGAGGGGAAATTCTTGCCTTATCATTTTGAGAAAAAATACGGTTAACTTCTTCTGAGGATAGAATAATCTACCAGTATCCGTAAATGATCTAGGAAACTTTTTACACGGCCTCTTACAGCATAGATCATGACCAAGCTTAGACATTCAACAGTGCAGAAAGGTCACTTAAAAGACATTTACAGACTCTGACAAATGTTAAGCAAAAGATGGAGGAATGAAGTTATGAAAAACTTGTTGAACAGAAAATGCCTCTGGATGACGCTGAAGTTTCGACCACAGAAATTATTTGCATCAAGGCAGAAACTGCCTGCCTAATTATGAAAATGTCAATGAGGCATCACTGGGCACGCTCTAATGACATCTAACTGCGCTATTTTCAACAATGTCTAATTACATGCTCAACTTTTACGGCTGGTAATAAAGCCCGCTGATAAAAAAAATAACATGCGGCTACGTTCCTACACGAATAGTAAGCAGTGCCCTCAAATAAGCTCCCTGCAGGTAACTGCTTTTCCTTTGAGGTTGCCAGAGACAGCGTTCCGCACTTTGGCAAGGGTACGAGACAAGCGCCAACAACACGAGTCGCGATTCTGCAGCGATTCCTTGCACTCGATTTTAGGCTACTATCATTATACGTGTCTCATCACCGACTGTTTTTATCGAAAACGTGGCCGAAGTACTGTTCGGATTACGGCTGACTCAAACCAAAGCGGCACGTTTCTTCAGCCGGGGAGGGCAGATACTGCGATACATAAATTTTGTAGCGTTAGCTACACTGGCCTAGCCAAACCCGTTTCGCGCGGCACATCAAGAGCCGTGCTGCGCATGCGCGAGGATCAGTGATGTCACACAGCTGGCACGCGGGAGGCGCACGGGAGCCGGCATATCCCGCGCACTCCGCCGCCGCCGCGAGCAACTCACCGCCGCCGGCCTACGCATTCCAGAGGAGTGACGTCGTAGCCGTGGTAGACGCACTGTCGCCGGCGCGCGCGCAGCTATTCGCCTTCGCTGTGCAGTCGCCGTCTGACACTGCGCTGGAACCACTGCGCTTCTGACTGGCGTTTGCCAGTGTGGTATAGCCATGGAGAAGGAGAGCGCAAATGCTGCTCAACGGCGCAGAAGAGCGGAGAAGCGTGTCTCATGAGATCCCGAAGTAGTTGCCTGGCAATTAGCGGTTGAGGGTAGGAAGATTGAACAGAATACTGTGTTGGGGCCATAGAGACGGCAGCGTGTTACTTCACTGATATCACCAAGCCGTCTTTGTGGCAATAGAGAAGCAACCTGACGTACGTTGAGCAAAAATATACATGTGCCACATAATACGTATACCGTGTGTGTGTGTCATTGGAGCAGCAGTAAGCATGATAATCAAGCTAATCCTAGACAATCTAGACAATCAGGAAAGCTAAGAATAATCAGCTGAATCTTTGCTAACGCTACGTATATCCTGGCATAGCCGAGCTAAGCCACTGCTACATTTTTCTGGACCTGCTACCTCACAGTGAACATGTTTGAGGGCGCTGCTTACTGATGTGCACTGCAGACTAGTGATGTGTCTCTTTTCATATTTTGTGGGCTTTCTTTATTAATCAAAACAAAAGCGAGCAAGCAATTAGTACGTTCTTGAAAGTACTGCAGATGGATGTTATTTGAACATGCCTACATATCCCTCATTGACATTTTAATGATTGGGAGAGCATTTGTCGAGCTAGAAATACAATTAGGAATAATTAACAGAACATGAATAACGAAAAATTTAGTAGCGGCTACTGCAGTATACTGGCAACAACTTGCACTAGGTGTGCTTCGCCTAACGCAGTACGTCTTTTTTAATACCGTGCTGCGTGATAGCTGGGACGACCTGTACGTATATACGACCAGTACCAGTGTTTCCCACTTGTCCTCCCATTTATTATTTTTTTTTACTGTACAACTTTGATTGTTCTTTTTTCGCATCCACCTTTCTATCGGCAAAAACCTTCTCCCCTTTGTTTCTTTCTTTTCCCTTCTTTGCGCACAAGGTTGCCTTTTATCTCTTTTAACCTTCACATTTGTGGAGAGAGAACAAGACGTAGTAAAAATCAGGTGTGTGCACATCGTCGGCTTACCAGTAACGTCCACCACACTGGCGTCTACCGGTGACTACAATGATAAGTTATGGTCTGACATAACGTCAGCACTAACGTTTCTGCACTAACGTCAGCATTATCGAAACAAAGTTCGCTTTTAAATGCGAATCATTTCTTTGCGTGCTGGATTCACTTTTAGCGCATCTATCTATCTATCTATCTATCTATCTATCTATCTATCTATCTATCTATCTATCTATCTATCTATCTATCTATCTATCTATCTATCTATCTATCTATCTATCTATCTATCTATCTATCTATCTATCTATCTATCTATCTATCTATCTATCTATCTAGCCGCCTACGTCTGGGTGCTCTCGTGATCACCCCCCCCCAACTCCTGGTAAACCAGAATTAGTATGGGGGGCTAAGATGGTTTGACGCATATGACTCGCTGGTCATGACATGAATAATGTGACGATCCCGTCGCGTACGTCGTCAAACCATTTCGGCCAGACACGAGTGGCCCATACCCGTATACCACGGGAGGGTATTTGCCACATTTATGCGGGTATGTGCCACAGGTGGTTGACACTTTATATCTAGCCAGGAACGAGGAGAACAGACATTGGTAATTTTAACGCGAGAGCGTTAAGAAAAAGCTGACATCGGCAGCGTTGACCCAACCAATGCAAAGAATAAATGTCAGGGTCCTAGGCAGGAATCGAACCCCAACATTCTGCTTGGCAATCAAGTGTTCTAGCACAGAGCCACGTCCAGGTCTCGGAACTGCTTTTCAAGTAGACCCTATGTTCGTGAAACGTCAATTGTGGTTGCAGTGCTGGCTATCCAATTGCATTAAACATTACATATGTACTCCTATGATACAGCCGTCTCGTCGGGTTAACGTCAGTTGTAGTTAAGCGCCATCCACTGAAGTTGATTTATGTAGCAGTGTCCAGGGCTGCCATCCTCGCGAGCACAAGCGCTACATATCAGCTCACCGCTTCTTGTGTAGCTAATCCGCATGTGGCTGTTGGCATCGTTACGCAACTATAAACAGCTAGTTATATAAAACATATGCGACTGTTTAACATATGTTTGTGCGTACAACATTTGTACACATCTTTGGCGTCATTTCGTAATGTTTCGCTCAATAAAAAAATTACAACACAGTCACCTCCTCCGCATGCTTCGTATAACATCGATTCCCAATGTACGTGGCATCTGCCGAATTTTATTGTGTGACGATATGAATATCACAGGTAACATTCATTAGCGTATTCTCCCTGGGTTGATCATCACTTGAATATAGCTTGCTGAATCATAGGAATACAAATGGTAATGTTTATTAGACTGCTATGAAGTGTAGTAAACATTGGAATCACTATTGACGTTAACCCTGGCATGACGTCTGGGTCATAAGTTTACATATGTAATGCTTATTGCTTTGCTATCAAATTAGATAGCCAGCACTGCAACCACACTTGAAGTCACACCGACCTTGCGCCTGCATACTGTATTTTTCCAAAGCAGTTTCAAGACCTGACAAGGCTGTGTGGTAGAGTATCTGATTGCCACGCAGAACACTTGGGTTCGATTCCTGCTGAGATCCTGATTTTTTATCTCTGCATTCTTCGGGTCTGCGCTGCAGATGTCAGTTGCTCTCAACGCTCTCACATTTAAGGGTACTAATGTCTGTCCTCGCCGTTGCGGGGTCTATATAAACTGTCAGCTTTTACCTGCCCTCATCGTAACATGTCCTGTTGTTGCGGAATAAATTTCAATTTCAATTTCAATTACCTCTGCCGCATACACGCGTACCGCGGCCCCGTGGTATACGGGTATATGCCACAGGTGTCTGGAGGAAGAGGTTTAACGACGTACGCGACAAAACTTTTCCCGCTATTGATATCGTGACCAAACTTTTAGGTCATATTCCTGACACTCTCTTACCGTGTAATGCCAATTTTCGTGCAGTGGAGCAGAAAAAACTTTATGTAAAACTGTCAGATTGACGGCCTATGTACCGAGTTAAAGAGGCGATCACGAGAGCACCCAGACGTCGCCGGATAGATAGATAGATAGATAGATAGATAGATAGATAGATAGATAGATAGATAGATAGATAGATAGATAGATAGATAGATAGATAGATAGATAGAGATAGATAGATAGATAGATAGATAGATAGATAGATAGATAGATAGATAGAGAGATAGATAGATAGATAGATAGAGAGAGAGATAGAGAGAGAGATAGATAGATAGATAGATAGATAGATAGATAGATAGATAGATAGATAGATAGATAGATAGATAGATAGATAGATAGATAGATAGATAGAAAAGGTCAAAGGGCCTGAAGTTCTCTGAAAAATGATTCGCATTTAGATCTTCTCATTACTTCAAGCCTCCGCCTATCTCTGACTTCTGTCAAAGCCTGTAAAGGTCACACAGATCACTTCAGTACACTATTCATGACCTACATAGGTCTTGCGCTATGCTTATAGATATAACGTCTCAAAGTGTTTGAATCATTTACGAAATCTAGTTTTATGGCATGAATAAGTTAAACTTATCTTTACGAAATATCAGATAGAAAACCTATTGTTTTTAGCTGTCAACGATTTTTTTTTGCTCTTACGTATACACGACCTATCACAGAATTCTGCGAAACATAGATGACCTCAGAGAGAAAGATCTGCCATTTTCAGATGCAGTGTTGTACAGAAAACTTGCAGATAAATTTAAAGTTTACGAGGAAGTGGTATTTGTAGCAGTATGTGGGATTATAATGTTCTTTAAAAGCGCTCCATGACGGAATAAGCCAGTTCATTCTCTGGCTCTTTTTATCTACTTGCTATGTGGAATGTAGAGATAAGTTTTCTGCGAACGACTTTATTGCCATTTTCATAAGCTTTAAAGAGGCCTTGTGCGAATGTATACTTATACAGTTCAACTTTCGTTATATTCCGACAAACTGCAAGACCCAAGTATCGAAGGTGAAAACCTGATGTGTCTAAAGGCGTGTTTCCCAAAAAGTAGCTATGTATTTTACCATGATGCCTAAATTCAGTATTTGTCTAGGGCGCCAGAGTACTGCGTGAACGTTTTAAGAGAATTTACGAGCTGGAAGCACAATTGCTCTTTTCAAGTTCGCTGATGCGTACGTATGTGCTAGTCTTACATCCTTGTCAACTGAACCTGAACATGTTAGCCCCGATAGCCTCATTCGCTGAACACCAAAACATTGTTTGACGGAATATTCCAGGTATTGAGGTATTCATTTATTAGGAGCAAAGAAACGGCAACTATGTTCATCATCGCGCTAATCAGCCCCATGCTGTGGGCTGGCATATCAAGCGAGTACAGTGAGTGTGAGTAATTTTTTCAAATATATTACTTCATAGTGCCGAGAAAACGTCTACAAAGCGCCTATGCGCCGTGAACTGTATATACACTGTGTGGCTCTGTTTTTTACTACCGCAATTCTTCAAAGTTCACAAGAGGCATCCGTAGCATGGTCACTATGAGATGACAGCACTCAGCATAATTCTAATCATAGGTCTCAGACAGTTGCGCTTAATTTGATTACTGTTTATGCTTTAAAAAACATGCGATGTACTTGTCGTCAGGTCAGAAAAGCTGTACGCGACGTAGCGTAGCCAGAGTCTCCAAGATGCTCAATGCAGATTGAAATGGCAGCTTGGTGTGGTCAGCCTGCTCGACGTTATTCTAGAGGGTGCCATGCCGGAGCGCCTATACACGGCCATGCCTTTATTACCCAGATCCATAATCCCGATGGAAGAAATGTTTCCAGGCTAGCACAAGACTACTCGTCGTTCTGTATAGCCATGGCAGCGATCAGCTGCCAAATATACAAAGCGTTTCATAGACAACACAAATTTCGTAATAAAATCCAATCACAGTCATGCTCAAGCCATGTTCGCAAACTTACTCGATGTGGAGGTGGACATACTATGGCGCAACTAAAATGACATTGAGGAGAATAATTTTGATAAAAATTAAAGGCAGCTTCGCGCTAGAAATCCCAAACCTGAAAAAAGTGCGGAGCTGGGCAAGCCTTTCTCGCTTCTCTTCGGTTTTTCCTTTCCTCCCTCCTCTGTTTTTTCTTTTTCACATTGCCAGTTTTTTTTCTGTTCTTGCTCTCTTTATTTTTATTTTTATTCATATTTTCATGTTTCTTTCTCTTTTTTTCTATTTCTCACGTATTTTCTTTTTTTCTGTTTCATACGTGGTTTTGCCTGCGCTACGTCAAGCCATGACAGCGTACGACAGACCGGGCCCCTATAGTTCTGCGCACTTAATATCATCATCAAGGCACTGGAAGCACAAAAGAAATTTGACATCTATTTGACATGAGCGAGCGCTCAATATGATACAGATGCCTATGCTATACGTGGTTTTGCGTGCGTTACGCCAAGCGGCGACGACACATCACGACAGCTTACGAGATCCCGGGCCCTTGAAGCGCTTCGCACTTAAAACTTCTTAATTAATCTTTTTAGTACTTGCCTGAGCGGAGGGCAGTCGTTCATATTATAATGTTGTAGTTAATGAACATTTATGAAATACCCATTTTATTTTAGAAATCACGAGACTTGCATGTAATTCGAGGTATTCATCATCCAGATGTAAGGACGAAATTGACGCTCATGGCACCGGCGCGCAGAAAACACAGATCGGTTACGTCCCACCGGAATTACCAGTGACAAAGAAGGGACGAAATTTGAATAAGGGTGCGTCATGATATTATCTTTTCGTGAAAAGCAAAAAAGCAACAAGTCATCTCACTTGCGCCAGCCGATCACCTTACCATTGCGCGTGGTGTTTGGTGCTTATCTGTTTTATTGAAGCCGTCCTAAAAAAAACACGAAATTTAATTTTTTTCTTTCTCTATGAAACATACAACTCAGGGGCAGCCACAGCGGTGTTTCTTTTTTGCAGACACGCGAACAAGTTTTGCGGTCTTGTTTACAATTTAAAGGGCCCCTCACCAGGTCTGACCATTTTCAAGAGATTTCAAGCTCGCCTTCTCGCATCATGGTTTCGTACCGTTTCAAAACATTGGTATTCTCAGCTTCTAATTGGTTGAAAAAAATTCTTGTAGCATAATGAATTATCTTTATTGAGCGCGCAACAACTTCCAGTGTCTAACTAAAATTCGTTATGTCACCTGGTGAGGGGCTTTGCAAGAAGGAAACAGATAAGCACTGCACATCACTTCCGACGAAGGAGCTGTCTGATTGTGCATTTCAAAAAGCTTTCCGCTTTTCTGGACCATATTCTGCTTAGGCTCGCCGTGATTCAAATTTCTTTCAATTCCTTGTGACGTGTGTTTCGGGGTCTTACGCAACAGCGAGGCCGCATTTTCTGCGTGCTGGGTGGGGTCAGTCACGATTTCGCGCTTGAAGTTCGATTGTAAATATTTCGAATTACGTGCAGCTTTCGTGATTTCTAAAAAAAGGGTGTGCCGTAAATTGGCACGCACCACAATTTCTTAATTAAAGAGCTACCGTCAGGTTAATAAATAAAAAGTTAGTTAACGAGTTTTTGTCATTTAGTCTCGTAAATGCGATTTTAACTGCTATGAAGTATTTCGGCCTTGATTATAGAGTGCGCGTGCGAGGGCGACTGGAGCGCGAATGTCATAGGATTTAAAAAAAAATCCTGCATTGTCTAAAAAAAACCTTGTATAGCGATAATCGCATAGACTGCGAAAGTAGTGGTCGCAGCAATTACCGATACTTTCAAAAACTCCCCAACTCTAAAAATTCCAAATATATAGCGGTATTCTCAATCTCAAAAACAGTCGTGACTTGTTCAAAATCTACGTCTGTTCACTGTCGAAACGCTGTAGTTACAAGAAAAGTTTAAGGTTTCAAATTGCTTGGCATTGTAAGAATTTAATAATATATCGAGTCCAACATCCATAAACCACGATATGGTTATGAGGGATGCGTTAGTGGAGGGCTCCGGAAATTCCGACTATCTGGTGTTCTTTCACGTGCACTGGCAATGCACAGTACACGGGCCTTTAACACTTCACCTACATCGAAATGTGACCGCCGCGGCCGGGATCGAACCCACGATTGTAAGAATTTGTCCAGTTATTCTTAAAGGACAACCGATAGCTTACCCATCTTTTAGAGGACTGGTAATAGTTTCCTTTTTATTTAGCGAAAATGAAGGATAAAACTGTAGTGCGCTTGAATATACCAAATAATCTAGCTAAACTAATGCAGCAAACGTACTCCGACTCGTAGATGACTGCCCGCTACCCAACAGCACTGATGTTCTAAAGAATGGAACAGTGAAGAACAATGAAAAGCCTTGCGTAGAGTACACCTGTCAATGGGGAAATTTGTGGACACAAGGGTAAGGGCAAAACACTATGCAAAAGATCTACGTATTCATTTTGTTCTAATGAACACCGCAACGCATGTTTCTAAGTGCCTGTGCTTAAACTTTAGCTATGGGTGTTTTCACTTGTTACGCATATGAACAGATAAACTTTATTTATTGCTGTTTTGGAGAACTCTAAATGACCTGCGTGTAACGCAAAAAATTTATAACCAATTGTAACGAAAATGTGGTTCCTGTGTTGTGACGTTGACGCTTACGTGGTGCTGCAGAACTGCTGTGCACATATCAGATCTGCATCACGTATGCTAATAGTAACATTTGTGGCGCAACTGAGACAAGGAAGAAAAAAGCCAGAAAAGACAGGATAGGGACGTCAGTTTCTCGTACGTTATTTATTGTCTCAGTTGCGCCACAAATATTTTCTTGAGTTCTGCACCAACTAACCCAACGCTACATTCTGCTAAAGGATTATGTATGATCAGAGCAAGTGAATGTAAAGTATTTTAGACATGGTAGGTCATGATCAGGCACATGGACTAAATTGCGTTGGCTTTTTACTAACTTCTTGCTACATTTATATTTGAAATTCACTGTTTAAATTACAGTTTAAATTTACAGCTACAGATGATAAACTGTGCTGATTATACTCAACGTGATGAAATGACAGCAAAGATCCACGTATGTGCTAGGCATTGGATAGGTGGTATTGACAAAATGAATGACAGTAGTAACGCAGCATGTTAAAGCGTGTTGCAATCGACAATGCAGCTGTGTAGTTACACAAGATACCTCGTTCTTTACTTCTGTCAAGATGATTATTCGTAACATGACACTGGCGAATAGCACACGGATAAGGGAGAGACAGGAACACCGACAGCTGTATCTCCCTCCTCTGTGTGCTGTTCGCCAGTATCATGTCACATTGCTATAACTAAAACAATCTACGCCAGCTGTCTACGCTTAGGGAAGATTTGAGCTGGTTCGCAGGAACAGCGATGATCTGTGTCAGATGTTGTACGCGACGAATATTTAGGAAGATAACCGTGCTTGCTTGGTCATCTGTGTAGAGAGCACTTTAAAGATTTCAGAAGATAAGCCATTCAACGAATGGCGCTTACGAGTTTTTTTTTTTATAATTAATAACTCAGCGAGCTCTGGCGAAGACAGAATCAGTGTTGTAGTCATTTGAGGCTAAATGTTGCCAATATTTGCAGTGCTTCGGCGAATGATCAATCTGTTCTACAGCTCGTGATAGAAACAAGACTGGACAACGTCGATTTGGAATTACGTACACGGTGGCTTGGGGTGCAATGTCAGTGCCAAAACTGATTGTCTTCATCATTGCAGTTGCGCTTATTTCACTTTTATTGTAGTTTCATTCCTGGTGTTTCATTGTTGCTCGGTGGAAATACGCACAATATGATCCCTAGGGTGATATCACGGATTGTGTGCTTCCCACGGATCATATTACGCCATAAGTACATTTAACGTAGAAAATCACTAGAGTTTCGAAGCTCACTTTACGTGGCTATTCATGTGCTACGATCGTGCATACGATTCATGTGCTACACACATGAATCGCATTTATAGTGGCATGTGCAATTGGAACAAGCGATACTAAACACATCACTCAAACAGACGTGGTTGGTTTCGTGGTCCTACCCAGTTTCTCGCCTAAATTGGAAGGAAGTGCGCAGTCACCGCTTTTATTATGGAAACGATGTGTTACGTAAATGAAGTTATTATAGTTCACTCCTTTCTGTCTGTGAAATAACTAAGGTATGATGAAGTAGGCATATTTCAAAGACAATTAGCTGCTGGACAATTAGTGTTTGGTATAAGCCGGAAACGCATCTGTAACTACATAAATAATGCCACTCTGAGTGTCCCAGAACAATGCCTAAATGCGTATCGAAGGAAGGAAGCTGTATGCGGTGACACTGGATGAATAAACGAGTAGTTGAACGAATCAAGTGAGCCAGCCATAAAGCGTATCGTGCAGAAAAAAAGACCAATTCGCACACAGCATTTCTGTTCAGCGTCTGGCATTATAAGCGCGTTGCTTAGAAGGGAAAATGATGCAAGGAGGACGGAACACTGTTCTCCAAGAACGCGTGTATGGACTGTTATTATGATATGCTGCTTTATCGTGCGCGTATTGAGGAGATTCGCTGGTTTATACATTCGATGAATGGAAAATCAAGAACTCGTTCAGCATACTTGGCTGTTAGCCAAATGGAACTTTTATGTTTTAGGAGGCTTTGTTTTTTTTTGTTTTTTTTGAGGTGCGGTGAGCTAATAAAAACCACAGTGAAAATCCCATGAATAAACATGCACATAAGCTGCGCAATATCTCTGGTGTGCCTACCTAGCGCATGTGTTCGCAGCTATCAGCAGTAAGCCCTCCACGGACATGTGAACGTGCCCCGGTTAATAAAGTCTATCGCCGAGTGTGAAGCGCGTCTTGTAATTTGATTTCTGCATGCTGGCGGGTGCAGTGCAGCTGAATTTCCTCGACGAATGTGTGAGTGACAGCAAGGTGCGGCATGCTGTGGGGAATTCGAAGCAAGCCACACACACGTTCTTGATGCCGGCGGACTCCGACCTCCGTTGGGTCTTCATCGACGCACAGCTTTGCATCTCTGTTGCGTTTGATAGAATTTGATTGTGAGTTGCCCTCTGAATGCATATAGAACATTAATTGCAATGACTCGCAGTGCAGCATGCCATATCACAGTTTGTCGCAGCCGAACCGGAAACCATTTATGGTTAACCACCCTGCCTGCCGCATTTCTGCTTCCTTCCTTCCATCCTTACTGGCGACACAGAGGTATCCGTGAGGCGGCGTTGAGATACAACATGGTTCAGCAAAAGGGCTGGGGCAGAGTTCACTTACGGCCGATCGAAGAGCATCGGTTTGAGTCAATTGTACATTTTCCAAACTGTTTTTTGCTTTTTTGCAGGTGTCATGTTATGAATGATAGGTTATGTAAGCAGATGCCCGGTCCTGTTGGTCCCTATCCCGAATGCTGTCCAGTATATATGTGTCCGCATAAGCATGGTAAATGAAGGCTTAGATATGTGTAACTACGATATGAAAAGCGGCCAAGTGTGATAGCGTAAGCTGAAATGAATAAAACTTGAATTCTGACTAAAAAATGATGCCGTCTTGGTTTGTTTCCGCTTAATAATTAAAGGCTGCAGTACGAAATAACTTCAGATCAGCTCGCTGTTCTTTTTTGCAGCAGAAAATTCGGAACAAATGCGAGCATATAATTACGAACGAATCAGTTTTGTTCACATATAAGCGTCTGACTTTTCGTCATGGTCAAAGAGAATTTTGGTATAAAGGCGCCCCGCTTCTCTTTGTTTATTCTGTGTGCAGTAGGGCAGATTCCGTTTTAGTCCACCGGTATATTGTGTCATGAAATGCACCGCACTTGACAAAGACACGATCGGTCGTGTTGTGTCTCTATCTCACCTGGGGAAAGACATCATTGATTTACCGCAGAGATCGCAAACATAAGTTACATGTGCCTCACTCAAACGCAGTAGCACATTGGCAATAATATTTACATAAAACTTTCAACGAAAGGAATGGTGTGCCAGCAAATACTACTCGCATAAGCTATCGTCCTCCAATTAAAGCTTCGTTAGTTAATTACGCAAAACCTTTATTCTTATTGGGAATACCGCATCACGTGACTTTTTTATTACATTCATCATATCATCGTCATCATCATATACAACCTCTGTTAGTCCTCTGCATGACGAAAGCCTCCCCCACTGATCTCCAGTTTACCCCATTATGTGCGAGCTGATTCCCTTAGAGTAGAGCTTTGTTTGTCGTTTTCATTGTCCCTATCTCGGTGCACTTACCGTTTCACTATGTTTTATGCCAAGTAGCTCGGACTCGGCCTAGAATTCACTGCAATTACGAGACATGCGATGCGAGTTTCCTGGAGTAATCCGTGGCACATCGCCGTAGTCAGTCACCCATCTATCTTGTCGTTCCGCTGAGACAGAACTTGCCATTGGCGCTCTGACGTTACTGTATTCTTGGATTGTAGTATCCAAGACAGGACGCACGTGTAAATGTCTGGCTTTTGTGAGTTCACTGATTAGTTTCTCTAAATAGGTTTTAAGAACACTGCTTGCGTGCCGTAGTGTTCATTCTGTTGTATTGCAAGTTGCAATAAACATGAGTTCTGGCAAGCTGGCTTAGCTTTATCTATAACACTAATAATCCCGTTCAATCCTGACTCCTTTTGCGTGTGTCACACGCGCAGGGAAGACAAGAGCTCGTCTCACTGACCGTCCGCGAGCGCTTGCTCCCCCGCCGCGGTGGCCTAGCTGCTGTGATGCTCGACTGCTGACCCGATGGTCGTGAAATCGAACCACGGCTGCGGCATTTCGATGGTGGTGGAATGCTTGAGGCCTGTGTACTTAAATATAGGGCTAGGTACACGTCAAAAAACCCTGGATAGTCAAAAATCGCGTGGCCCTCCACTACGGCGTCCCTCATAATGATATCACAATTTTAGGGGCGAAATAGGGGCGAAGCTCCTTAGGGTGTGGCTCTGACCCTCCTCTGTAGTAGTAGTAGTAGTAGTAGTAGTAGTAGTAGTAGTAGTAGTAGTAGTAGTAGTAGTAGTAGTAGTAGTTGTTGTTGTTGTTGTTGTTGTTGTAGTTAGGTAGGTAGCCACGTGTAGTGGAATGTACCCTCTCCACGTGATAAAGATGACGATGACGCAGTATAGTGGAATGTACCCACTACACGTGATAACGATGAAGTATAAGCGCGTTCCAGTATAGTGGAATGTACCTACTACATGTGATAAAGATGACTATGACGCAGTATAGTGGAATGTACCCACTACACGTGATAACGATGAAGTATAAGCGCGTTCCAGTATAGTGGAATGTACCCACTACACGTGATAACGATGACGATGACGCTGATGACCATGAAGTATAAGCGCGTTCCAGACCAGACATTCTCTTTCTGCCATGGATGAAAACGATCGACCTTCGCCCACTCATCATCATTCACTTCGTGAATATGACGTGATTTTTTGGGACGTAAAACCCATCAACTGAATGCTCGCTTTCTAAACGCTTGTGTGACGAACATATTCGCCAACGAAGGCGATAATATGCGTTACGTTACGGCATATGTCAATGTATTTCAAAACTCTGACATAATGCGACCACCACTAGTAGGCGCAGAATGGGGAGAGAAGGCGTACGAAACAATAGGCCGCCTAAGCTGGTACAAGGAGAACGTTGTCCGTTAGTTATACGGGTCAAGACAGCTGCACTGTTTGCCAGGAGAGCATGCAATGCTGCTTTAGCGCGTTTTAGCCGCAAAATTCTCCTTCCTTTCGTTCATTCACTTTGTCGCATTTATATGAGCAATAAGTCCTAAGCTGTGTTTATAGCACACAAGACCTGAAAGACTAGAAAATATAATGCTGTACCTTTATCCCTATGACATAACAGTCGTTGAACTTCATTTAACTACGAAGGCAGTGCCTCCTCGCTTTCAAGAATAGAATGGTTCACAATAATATTTTCGGTATGTTGCAAAATTGTCCTAGATCTCACAATCTCTCTGCTATATTTGTCCTGAAACACGCCGTTACAAACGCATGTACTCTTTCAAAGACATCTGCACAATTTAATCAGTCACCAGTTAGCCATCTAATGATGTCACAATCGCGCTCAATTCGACAAGAGTATATTTTTGTCTCGCACAAACAATTTAGGCTGTAGGTACATGAAGGATTACATGATGAGAATATCATGTCACCAAAAGGAAATATCATAAAAAGACGCTGAAAGCTTCTTTTCGCAGACGCGGAAAGAATCACGCTACTTTGGTCTGTGTCGAAGGGTCAAATCTGTCAACGTGGCGTCGAACGCGGGTTGACCTTCGCAAGTTCACTTCTTCGTATTGCAGCTTCTTTTTCGCAGTTGAGCAACGCTTCTTTTGGAGCTCACGTAGGGGTGCTACTGGCGTTTTTTTCATGTCCGCTTCTACTGAGGGCTTTGTACTCAACGGCGTTGTGGATGGGCAGGAGGGTTGTTGAACGGTTGCGCTGCAGCAGTCCTTGTCTTCGCTGCAGTTTTGTTAAAAATCTTATTAACGATTCTTAACATATATCGAATGAACGACTACGACATACTGAGCGTCGCAAACGAATATGCTAATCTAAAGCCAGATATTTCTTTCGTTTACGACCTTATATGCTAGATATTGACATATCATTCAGGAAATGTAAGCACAAAACTGTCCCTTTACATTAATAAGAAATCCTCTCTTACGCGAACATCGAGAAAAGTTTCGCCACACGAAAAACGCAAACGTTGACAGAGCAAACAGAAAACTGAGGAAAAGAAGCACTACAAAACAAAGCAGAGGAGCAAGCTGTCGATCTTGGAGGATCTGTAGCGTTCCCAAGTTGTAGAAGACGCGCGCGCAACTATCACGGCGATAACCGTAATGCCTCCATGAATTCAGCCCCTGCGCTTGTCTAATACCTCGATTCGACCTTTCCTTGCTTCACTGGGTGGCTCTTGATCTTTATTGTCCTACCGAGGGTGCGGCTTCTCCGTGACGTGTCATGGCAGTGTGACTTCACGGGAAGACAGCAATTCGCGACATAATAGCGTCAGATCTGCCATCTGCTCGCGGGACAAGTAAACAACGACGAGTGCATTGTCTCCAGTGACCCCGACAGTGATCTCTGTGACATACACTCAAAGAAAAAGTCGAGTATTATGGGAGTATTTCTGCTACACAACAATAATCGTCATCTGGCTTGCTCACGTTTCCTCTCTTGAAAACCCGGCTCTCAGCACATTCCTATCAAGAATGCTGTGTCACGGCCGATAACGGACGCGGCGTTCGTCACCGGGAAGTGCCGGGACGGCGGTGATAACGCCAGGAAAGTACGCGGGGTAGATGACGATTATAGTTGTGTAGCAAAAAGACACCCTTTTTACTCGATTATTTCTTAGAGTGTAGGCTACATGCCGGACGCAGAGTTCGCAAACGCAGTGGAAATGTGTTGACATGTGATGATCATTGCGGTGAAGCTGGCTTGCTGATGCTCAGCGAAGAAAACTTTAAAATCAAAATGAATATTTTGTACGTGTTGTCTGACTCCGGTGTGTAGAGAGTTAACGCTGCATACCAGGGAAACGAAAAATGTCCCTTTTGCGATGTCTCAAAATCGTGTCAGTACACCTTTAAAGGGAGTCGTATATGAGGTAAACCAGAACTCTAAAAATAGTGAATGGATTCTTTTTTTTTCATGGAGTGTAGTAAACCGCTGTTTATTCGGATTTGCTTGGTAGCCACCCTGTGGGACAAGCGGCGAAATGCGGGCTTGTTGGCACATAACTGAAAAGTTATGTACCAGCTCAGAAGAGGAACAAAATCAGCAGACGAACCCTTTTGAACCAACTAGGCCCAAAAGAATGTAATATTACATTTGCACACGAGTTGAGAACTGGTTATTCGCAATTTTCGAAAATTTAGAAATAAAGCTGTCCATGTGAAAGAACTAAAGAATTATTCTGTTTCAGGCGAACCGAAATTACTCTGAGTAGAGGCATCAGTTTTGATGCGAGCACGAGTTTCAGGTAAAACGACCTAAAAATCCCAGCCTATTCATTCTCAACGTCTCACTTTTGTCAGCCTTTATGAGCAAATTTCGTGTTCAGAATGCCGTGGTAAACATTCTACTGCGTAAAAGAACTAACATTTGGGCGAGTTGGATGCTGTTGAACATGTTGCGTAGTTTCAGCGCGATGCAACGAGGACATGGGTAAAGAATCGACATACCTAAATTGTGTCGTGTCCATGAGATAGACGAGGATAAGTAGAAATGCAGCTGGTGCCAGGAGACCAACATTCGGTAGCTGCCATATTAAATTTACGAAGGCTGATTGTTTGAAGACCAGAGGCGCCAAGGCTGTCATAAGGCGCAGAAGGGCCCCGCTCACTGCCGCTACGGGACCAAACGGCTGTACAGATAGCAGCCTCACCTACAAGACAAAGACATTGAAGAATATTTACCCGTGGTGATAGTAAGCTTCGAAGTGTGCATTGTTTCGACAGAAATTTCATGAAATAGATCTTCAGGGAGTATATCTGACTTAACGACATTATTTCAAGGCGTACAACTGCATTCATAATCCACTTCAGGGGGGAAATATTTCAGAAAAAACACACACGCACTAATGAGAACTGATAATTACTGTGTACAGAAGCTATCGTTCTTACTTGTTTTTTTACCAACCGTTGATTCAGTTACTGTTGGATGAATGACCCAGAAACGTGCCCTGCGGTTCTCACTGATTTTATCAATTACGTGATGATCGGTAACCACGCACAGTGCACCACGCGTCACGTTTCGAATTTGCACTGCGATGTTTCTTTAATGCTTAGGCAAATAGGTGGTTTTGGGAAGTGTATTTCAGTAACTAAAGGTATTGACCTACAAATAGGTAGTGCTACGATCGGTCGACAGTAGTTTTGGAGTTCCCATCGCAGTAAAAATCATTCAGCATCTAGCGGTATGACTTACCACGCAAGCCACTTCCAAGATTGCAACTACGATGGCCATGACGAGAGTCTGTGAGCTCAAGCTCTGCAGATATGGACTTGCGACTGGAATCGTGATTACAAGAAGCAGAACTGTCGGAACGACCAGTCGCCTGCTGAGCGTGAGTGTTGTGATGCGAGCGGCGATTATGACCAACGCGTAGCCCAGAAGGAGTGCTTTCCATACCGCCTGTGGAGGAAAGAGAAATGTGAGTTAATTGGGAAATTTTATTGCTGAAGCGAAATGTGGATGTAAAGGTTCAGGCAGAAATTGCCTGCAGGGGAACAGTCATACTCCGCGTAGCATGCTGCGGTTGTATCTAAAGAAGTGATACTATACAGCAACACATTTCCGCCATTTCATTTTTTTTATTTTTATTGCGATAGCAATTATATGGACACTCGCGGCTGGTTTTCGCCGTCGGCGTCGGCGTCCGCGTCGGCGTCGGCGTCATTTGCCGTATATGTATATGTATATATATATAACCGGGCCCGCCCGTCGTTCGTGAGCGTGAAAAGACGCGAGGGGGGGGGGGGGGGTCCTCGAGCGACCTTCGATTTTACGAGTGGGGGGCGCACGCGTTATCTCCCCTTCTCGGCGACCGACAACGGGCGGGGGGGGGGGGGGGGGGACGTTCGATTTTACGAGCGCGGGCGCGGGCGCGCGCGTTATCTCCCCTTCTCGGCGGCCGACGGCGGGGGGCCCGGTGTACCCTTCTACGTGCTGCGCTCTCAACGCGAAGAGAATTCTCTTAAACAAGCGTTTTCTAGAGTTGCGTGAGATCGGATCCGAAAAGAGTTAGCTGCCAGCCTCACTTCGTATAACATTACAATTTTTTGCTATCGCATTCATTGCTTCACCCTTGCGGTGAAACTGTGACTTATTTTTTTTTGATTGCTAATCAGTACTTAAAGATACGGAGACTGCGGGTGCGTGAATTACATGACACGCATTACAATGTCTAGCGTTAACCCAGTTTGCTGTGACACTGCCCGACCGGTGGGCATGCCGATGATGCGTTAGACAGACACCATAGAGCGATAGGTGCTCGGTGGACCGTTGCGAAGAACGCTCTAAAGAAAAGACAGCGTATGCGTGAAGCAGCAATGGCGAAACTCTCTCCACCATGTGGACACCACGCTCCGTCAAGAATGCAGCGGTGTAATTTACAGTGAACTCAGCAGCACATATTTCCGAACGTCTTCCATGTTTTATCCATATGTTAGAGTACACGCTGGACATGAAATCAAATAACGTTTGTTTACCTGCTTCGAGTTAGCTCGACGAGCGGGCACTACCTCATCTTGGAGTTTGAAATGCTGCAGGTAGTCGGCGAAGGCTCCGATTGCGCCGGTGTTCCACCAACTGTCGTCCACATCTGCGTTTTGCCAGGATAGCGTGCTCACATTCGACCACGAACACACTGGCTTCAGCTCACAGGCGGCCATCATCTCCGAGTAGTTGCTGAATGTGGGCAATTCAGAGAAGGTCCAGAAGGTGATGACTTGGCGAAGCGTGGATGGTTCGCACGGAGCCCTAACGAATAAAAAGCCTCCGGAACAGCGTCACAGGTCAATTGTGACGTCGCAATACAAATGAGATGTTTTCATTGAGGACCTAACCCCGTATTGCGTTGCAACTTCTAAGACCTGCCAGGATTGCAATGACGTTGTTCTCGGGAATAGCCCATACCCACT
>JALIZH010028382.1:0-17221 GCA_030522465.1 Rhipicephalus appendiculatus | reverse complement strand
ACATAGGTGCGTAATTCTAAAGACCATAGTGTTTCTTATGCTGCGCTAAATATGCGGGGCTACGCAGGAACTCAGACGCTATGCACGAAAAAAGTAGGGGGTGTGCGAATTGGAAACTTTTGTCTCGAATCGAATTCGAATCGAATAGTGCCGAATAGTGAGCAAAAATATCGAATTCGAATCGAATATCGAATAGTGTGTTTATTTGCCTGAAATGTGTACCGCCAGCTATGGCAAGACAAAGGAAAAATAAAGACGCCACAGCGTGCTGACAGCTTAACGACTTATTCGGTTGTTGTTTTTTTTTGTTTTTTTTTCCAGTTGTGTGGGTGCGAAAGCATGTTGATATAAGAGCAGCCATTCCAATCAGCGGCACCGCTCCTAACATCCTAAATGCTAACAGAGAGATATGGTCGCTATGGTCCTATGCCCTATGGTCGCGAAGTACGGCTCATCTGACCACGGTAATGTTGTGCTTCATCGTCATGTGTGGTCCGGAGCCAAACGTCTTCGGCCGCCCGTTCACAGCAACCTCCTAAGTCCGCGGCGGAACGATGGGAGCTTTTGAGCGAGTGGTGCGGACGACTGCAAAGCGTAAACATTTAAGGATATCGCGGGTCAAAGTCGGCATGTTTTACGGCGCTTGCGGCGTACGCGACCGAACTACGCAAGAAGTCCGCGCCTTCATTTTGGAGGTGAAGTTGTGAAGTGCTTGACAGTTCTCCCATGTATTTTGTGACGTGCGGAAATGTCAATCTCCTTTCAAATGAATATGTACTCGCTATTGAGCCAGGACATCGGTGAAAGTTTAAACGAAACGCCTACTGTAACGACGTTAGCGTTTCTTTTAGCCACCCACCCTAACCAAGTTGCACTATTGGCCTTTGCCGCGTTTCAGATATTCGCCCTGTCGAATTATTCAAAACTTCGAATACCAGCTATTCGCAAGACGAATCGAATTATTCGATTAAGTATTATTCTATTCAAACTCAAATATTCGCGCTCCCCTACGAAAAAGCCCTCTGCCGACGATATGGTTCTGCCGCTGGCAGTGGCCCTGGGCTCCGCACAAGCTCATGTTTCCCGACGGGACTGCCAGATGGCACCCATATCTCGCGCCACGCCTCCTCCATTTCATCAATGCCAGCCAGAGAGACAGATGCGGCCGATTCAACACAGAGGAGGCGCCGTCTGAGGCAAGGCAAAACATAGTAGTACGGCCGGCAGAAGACTATCGTCTGTCGACGAAACTTGCTGCGAAGCACGCAGATACGCGGCCAATTTTTTTCGTAACACTCTCGCATTTAAATTACCAATCTCTGTTCTCGCCGTTCCTCGGTAGATATAAACTGTCAAATCACCTGCGGCGCATACCCGCATACCAAAAAGTATGCGAGTATACGGCTCTTGATATACTGATATGTGCCAGCGTTCTGACTGCCGCTTTTCATTTGAGTTTGTGCATGTTTTGAACGTGACAGCGTTAGAGAGCTCGTCGCGCAGAAATTCCCGCGTGGGCGTCGTCGTCGTTGGTGGTGAGCAAAAAATCAGCGTAATTCGTGACCGAAAAATCGCGAAAAACGCACATAAAAAAATAGTTCGAGTGTGAATCGAACCCAGGCCGCCTTCATAGCAAGCAGGTGTAAGCCTCGCCATTGTGGGAAACCGCTTCGGGAAAAAAAGTCGCAGTTTCGCTGCAAGTGCGAAGCAATGAATGCGATAGCAACAAATTGGAATGTCCTGCGAAGAACGGCAAGCAGATAGAAACATGCCGCGTGCTGCTGAAGCACAAAGGACGCGCGAAAAGAGCCCACACATGACGAGCGCGAACTAACAACTTTCACAGATCGACATTTAACGCGCTGCTCAAACGAGCGCGAACTAACAAGTGTCACATTTGTTACTTCACTGTGTTTCAACAGCACGCTGCTTTCGAAAAATGGGCCTCTGCAGCGAGCGAAGTGACCTTTGTGCGCTCTGTAACTTACACGCAACCTCCTTTCCGATGAAAGCACAAGACGTACAAACGAAGAGAAGCGCACGCGCGCGCTCGGGTGACTAGGCTTCGTAGAGCAAAGTACACAGCAAACGCATCGCAAGGAGCGGGCCGCCGAGCGCTCCCTTCGGGCCATCTCGCTGGTAATGCTCAAAAAATGCGGTGATATTACACCTAGGTCGGCCTTCCGCCAGCCGTAAACGGTGTATGCAAATAGCCTGCTGTTAGTACACTGGAGTAGGTGCCGACAGGTTAGCGCCGCGCGCTGCGGAGCGAAAGGTTGCCTGTTGGATTGCACGTGTGGGACATTTTTCTAGCTAATTTTTTGTGGTTTTCTATATATATATATATATATATATATATATATATATATATATATATATATATATATATATATATTAATACGTAGATTATGAAGAGTCTGGCTTCGGTTGCCGTAGAACAAAATAGGAAAAAAATATATATACGCCTCTAAAAAAACTGTTTATTGGTGACGTTTCGATCGGAGACCGATCTTCATGAAGACAAAATTTACCAGGCGCCGATGCGCTTTTATATCATCGCCGTGCCGAGAAAAAGATAGAAAAAAAAAAGACAAGAAGCGTACATACTGATAAGTGGTCACACGACCACGTGCGCGTACTCCTACATACGCATAGCACCTGTATTTGGAAGAGAGAACAAAAAAAAAAACGGTGCAAAAATAAACGAGTGGCCAAAAAAGAGAGAGTGGTCACACGACCATGTGCGCGTATTTCTACATACTTAGACATGAAGAAGTGTTTAAAAAAAAACACCAAGTGGACATGTTAAGTACATTTCTGTGGTGCCCCCCGGCACATACCAAGATATACGAAGAACACATGTTTCAAGAAAAGAGTGAACAAAGCAAAGATATGTAGATATACATCGATGGTCCAGGTGGGCACGTTAAGTACATTCCAGTGGTACATTGTGAAGGTTCACTACGCAGGCGCATCTCTTCCCGGAGCTTGAACACAACAACACAGTACATTCCTTTCGTCCATTGTCACGTCCCACCTATTCTCCCCCGCCCCTCCTTAGCTGCTCCTGAAGCCTAGTGAGGGGGTCTACGTTCCTACGATCTCCGGTCTGTGGCTCAAGAATGTTTGAGAAGAAAATGGAGAGTGTTTTTCAAATTTTTGACGTGGGGTTCGAATATGTCATTCACTCGGTTATCAGAGGAGTGATCTCATTGTAGGGGGGAATTATTCGAAAGTTGCCCACCCTTCTCGGAATGCGCGTGCAGACCTTGCATGCCCGACAACGTGTTCCGAGTGATATGCGAAAAAATACTAATAAAAAAAGGAAAGAAGAAACGGTTAGGATCATTATTATCCTGAATCTTCCAGAGCGCGGATTGAAGACAGTATACCCGGAGTGTTATTTAGACCAGCCTTTAATGTATCAAATTTATAAATCATGTATGATTCGCGCTGTTCACGCTCCCTTGTACTGGAGAAACCGCTTTGTAAGAGTGTGACCTTGATGGAATCAAACGGGTGGTTTTCGGAGTTTATATGCCGAGACAGAGGCAGATCCGGAAGCGAATGAACATGTGAACGATGGTTATTGAAGCGGGTGCGGAAGGCCGTGTCAGTCTGACCTATGTATTGAATACTGCATATTCCGCACTCGAGAAGGTATACTACATTAGAGCTGTCGCAGTTAAGGTTTGAGTGAATGGAGTATTTGAAATTGGAATGTGTGCTTTGAGCAACGTTGGTTACCTGTATGTGTTTGCACACCTTGCAGCGGGCCTTTTCCTAGACGTCCACGTAAAGGTAAAATTTGAGGCCAACGCAGAGAACTTGCGCAACGTACTTGCAAAGCAACATTATACTCCTTCTATAGTCAATGACGCCATACATAAAGCGGCAAACCTAGATCGCCAGCAGCTACTTCACCAGCAGAAAGAATCAAAACAAGAGGGACGGAAAAACTTGGTTCTAACATTTGGGAGCAACCCCCCAACGTAAACAAAATTCTAAAGAAACACTTAAACATCTTACAACAGAGTGAACGGCTATCAAAAACTTTCTCTTCCCCTCCGCGAGTTGTATATAGACGCCCCAAAAACATTAAAGATTATCTTGTTCGTTCAAAAACCGATAAGACACCTATAACTGGATGTCAGCCATGCAGCAAGGCGATTTATATATATATATATAGAAATACGGGTACATGTACGAGAGAGCAATACTTTTATGCCGAACGTTCGGCCGTGGCACGACCTTCGTCCGTGCAACGCCCGAATCACGGATCAATTTATTCATCCTCAAACTGTATAGAGTAATAGGTTTCGTCCTAACGTTAGGCTTAGAAGTATTGCTCCCTCGTACGTGTAACCGTTTTTAAATGCGAAGCATTTCTTAGCGAAGTTCGGCAACTATGAGCGTATCTATCTATCTAGCCGCCTACTATTTTGTGCTCTCCTGGCCGTATCGTTAATGTGATTTATACCAAAATTGGTATGGCATAACCTGACTGTATGACGAACATGAATGGCTGGCCACATCATGAAAATCATGACTAACTTGTCATGAAAAGTATGATTTACGCGCCATGACCGTTTTCTTATCCAAAAATATATCCAAAAAATTGGTACGATGAGACATTTCTGCACAACCAACATAAATGACATTTGCTAATATGCAAATAATGACGTGCATGTCATGTACAACATAATTTACATGCCACGCTCATGGTGCGCTGACGGCCGTTTCGCCAGCTTTATATAAACGAAATATAGTGTTGCGTGACGTGACTGTATGACGAACATAAATGACAAGTGGTAATATGGAAATCATGACATGTCATGTGCAACAGGACTTCAGTGCCACGCTCATGGCGCGCTCGTGACCGTTTCGCTAGCTTGATATACACCAAAATTGGTATTGCGGGACGTGACTGTATAACGAACATAAGTGGCAGGTGGTAACATGAAAATCTTGGCGTACATGTCATCTACGACGCCATTTACATGCCACGCTCATGGCGCGCTTGCGTCCTGTTGGCTAGCTTTATATACACCAAAATGGGTATTGCGCGACGTGACTGTGTGACGAACAAAAATTACAGGTCCTAACATGTACATCATGACTTGCATGTTATGCACAGCATGATTTGCTCCTTCCTGGCTGCTTCGCATTACATCGATTCCCACAGTGCGTGGGATCTGCCGGCTTTTTTCTTATACATACCGAACCCGCTGAACTTTAGCGCTATATATATATATATATATATTTATATAAGCATGACAGCGACGCCGACGGCGAAAGGCAGCGGGTAGTGTACATATAATTGCTGTCGCATTAAAAACACCATATCAATATCATGTAGCGCGAGGAGTCTCCTTAACGAGGTTAGCGATGCGGGCTTGTTGGTCTGTCATGTTTCGTGGATGTGGGCGCGAAAAGACAAGGACGAAGGGAAGAAAATACACATGCACCGGCGCTACTGAAAACAAAAACGTTTATTTCAATTACCAAGCCGACTAATACACCTATTTTGGCACACGACAGCCACGTGATTAGTTGCAGAAATTATTAAAAAACAACAACACAAAATCACACCATCTGCCGCAAAAGCGATCCAGTTGTAGATGCGACGCAGCGGGCGCTAACGCTTAGCGTAGGTACTCACTAGCGGCAAAAACGCGCGCGACACGCCGCTGCGGCAAGCGTGCTAGCAGCAGGCGCGTGCGATCCCGTTCCCATTCGCGTTTTACGCGGCGCGGCAGAAATTCTTGAAGTCTTATACAACTCGAGACTCCAAGTATCACTGCCTTGTAGCGTAAAACGCGAATGGAAGCCCGAACGCACGCGCCTGCCGCGAGTATGCCTGCCGCGCGCGGCGTGTCGCCCTCATTTTTGCCGCTAGTGAGTACGTATCCTTAGGTAGGTACTCACTGGCGGCAGAAACGCGCGCGACACGCCGCGCGCGGCAGGCACGCTCGCGGCAGGCGCGTGCGTTCGGGCTTCCATTCGCGTTTTACGCTACAAGGCAGTGATACTTGGAGTCTTATACAACTCGAGCCTCCAAGCATCACTGCCTCGTAGCGTAAAACGTGAATGGGAACAGGAACGCACGCGCCTGCCGCGAGCACACCTGCCGCACGCGGCGTGTCGTTCGCGTTTTTGCCGCTAGCGAGTACCTACCCTTACACTAGCGGCGGCGTTGACGGTGCCGCTTATCGCGGCTTCGCGCAGGCGAGAAACCTCGGGAGGCGCAAAGCACGCAGTGATGGACCGGCGTTTCCTACTGGATCATGCCAATCGCTGCTAATGGCCAATGAGAGACAGATGACTCCGATTGGACACAGAGACCCGCAGTCCGCTTTTAGTTTACGCGCACGCTGCGAATTTTTATTGTTCAACAACGCACAGGAGAAATCTTCCACCGGCACTACCTTGCAGGTCAAGATCCAGTTCCTATTGGCGGCGAGGACATACCGTGGAGCCCTCTGCCGGAATCTCTCTGTGACGTGCAAAACGACATCACGTGGTACCGACAGCGCAAAGTGTCCGACGACTGCAGTGAATCAGGCTGGTCAGCCGCGGCTTCTCTCGCTTCGCGAGCGTTTAATGTGTTTGTATTCGCTGTGAAACAACTTAGAGTATTTGCCAACGCGCGGTCATCGTCGCCTCGTGCACTTTCGACGGAGCGCGTGCGCATGGCGCCATGGACGCCCAACGTGGAGAGGCGCTCTGCTGAAAGGCGAGTTCTTATAAAATTCAGCGAGTAATCTGTAAATCGATGCATTCTCACATCTCATGTACATTTGTTTTCACTGCGGCAAGTGCAACGGCGCGCACCTGTCACTTGCTTTTGCGCGGAAAGTGCGCGGCCGAGAGGTAACGTTTCGATCTGCGTGGACTGCCGCGCACTATTCACGGCACGTTTTCAGAGCGTTATCAAATGGCCGAGGGTAAATTATGCTTTGACAGTGGTTTCCAGTTCGTGTGGCCTTTCATAAACGTAACCACGAGCTATTTTGCCGCAATAACATTATTGTTCACAACAACGGTGGTTTGTGCGGCCTGCAACTTTCACCACCAGAATTATTACCGGACGATTATTTATAACAAATATATTTCAATAAGTGGAACTTGATCCGCGCATATATTTATTTCCTTAATCCTCGCTTTCTCTACATGTGCTTCTCTGCGCGGGGTGATATGATACGAGCACGTTCCAATACCTGTATTCAACGCTTGCTCGATTATTAATTACAATTACCGTTTCTCGTTTTCAGTGACTCTGCCGGTCTCTGGCATCAACCAATTAGTGTACCAGCAGCTCAGCACATCACGGCTGCTAGCAGAAGGAGAGACGTTCGAATGTGCAACGCAAGAGGACAGCATCAGGACAAAATAAGTCTCACCGCCCTTGTGTTGCAGACAGCTGGAAAAAATACTTCCGGCCTGGCGTGAATAAACGTCGTAGATTCCTTTGTGCGCATTCCTGAAAAGACCCACACCGTACTCACCGAACATTTTAGCCCCAACGCAGCACACAAGAACTTTCTCGCGGAAGTGCTTACCGCACACGCGATGGTGAATGCTGGGTTGCTTCCACATTCTCAGCGTTATCGAACATGATGCATCTCGCTGTTTCTTGGTTTTGGGGTACGCACGGAAACTCACACCAGGGCGAGCACTAGAGACCGCATCATGTGTTTCTTTAACCTTCGAATGGCCGAACATAATGGATGCTACGATCCCTCTGCTTTGGCAAAAATACATCGTTCTTTCCAGCCTGGCGCAAATAAAGGTGATAAATTTTAATGCGTACAGATCCGCGAAGAGCGACATTGTACTTATAACTGCGAAACATTTTAACTCCAACTTCAGATCTAAATATCTTTGCGGATGCACGGACGCTCGTAAACAAAAACAAAAAAAGTGGCCGCTGAGTGAGCTGCACACCCGAGAAGGAACGCTGAGCTGTTTCGCCAATGTCTGTTTTCTTAGTCAAGTATATCTCTGCCGCGATGTTTTGGAAGGGGCTAATTAACATTAAGGCATGCTCGAGTGCGTCCGGCACTGCGGTATCGAGCGGTAGACAAACCCGTAGGCTAGAAAATGAACTGCCTCGGGGTTGAAAGCAAGCGCGCTGCACAAACGACGGCATAGGTAAGTCACGTGATGTCGTTTACTACGTCACAGCGACAGCAGCGCCGGCCTTTCCAGTGGTCGCCCTCGAGGCCCATATATACGGGGTGGCCGCTGAACGGTTGTGTAGCGCGAGCAGTCGGTTTTTTCAATCAAGAATCTCGCTAGCAGACGCTGCCTGCGTCGGCGTTGCGAGGCGAGAGAAGGGGGAGCGTAGGAGAGGAGAAAGAGGGGAGACGCGCATGCGCAACGGGGGGTGTAAACGCCGCGGTAGGGATCCCTAGAGGAGAGAGAGGGGGGGAGGGAACGCACATGCGCAGTGGGCGTCTGGACGCCATGGAGATGGATGCCTAGAGGAGAGAGAGAGGGGGGAGGGTAGGAGAGGAGGTGTTTGGAGAGGGTTAGCACATGCGCAGTAAGGGTGGTCACGCCGCACACCACCCCCACCGCCGGATTGAAATCCTGCATAAGCTGCTTCGCATCTAATAAACAACATGAGAGGGCTGGAAACATTTATGACGAAATTGAACGCTCCTGGATAGCCGGCATCAAGACAGACCTTAGCACATGGACACGTCGTCTACTACCTTTTTGCTCAGCGACAGCGACGTTTTGCTAACACAACTTTCGCCGAAATACCCTATATGTTCAGCTTCCATTACTAACCTACTGATTTCGGACTTACTCTTGCCCACTGTAATAGTTTTACCGAATTGGGTTGGCATGTGCATTTATCACAGTGTAGCGCCAAAAACCCGTCAGGGAGCAGTTTGCTTACTTTGTTGCTGTGCTCTCTGAGCCTATTATTCAGGCAGCGGCCAGTCTCCCCAATGTAAAACCGGCTGCAGGACAGATGAATCCAATGAATGACGCATGTTTTGCATTGAACAAATGGCTTACTGTGCTTCTTCGGGCCTACAACAGTGAACTTCTTATCGGGATTATTTTTATTGCACAAGTTACCCAGCTTATAGGGGGCGGAAAACAGAACACGAATGTTAAAGGAGTAGCTCGCTGATTGTAGACGTGACACTTATGTCTGAAGCTTGCGTCGACCAAATGTGAACATGATTTCAGGCGCGCATTCTTGAGGCACATTTTTGACAATACCTCTTTTGATGAGCTTTGAGTGGCTGGAGTTGAAACTGAGTTACGCCTTCTTTGCCCTGGGCTCATATGACCACCAGCTGTGAATATCTGTAAAAACAAGCTTCAGATCGAGGAATCTAATAGTTTCATCCACCGGCAACTCGACAGTCATGACTAGAGGACTAGGACGGCTGCGTAAAATACATGCAATGTCATCACACTGGTCACGGAACCTATCCAACGTACTGTGAAAAAACACCATAAAATCATCAACAAATCTAAAAAAGTCACAGTTTCGCCACAAGGAGAAGCAATGAATGCGATAGCAACAAAGTGGAATGTCCCGCGACAAATGGCAAGCAGGTGGAAACGTGCAGCGCGCTGCTCACGCACACATGACGCACGAAAACAACACGCACAGGACGAGAGTGAACTAACAACATTCACAGCTCGACACTTAACGCGCTGCTCAAAAGAAAACGACGCACGAGACGTATTCACAGGTACAGACGAGCGCGAACTAACAAGTGGCACAGTTGTTACTTCGCTGTGTTTGGAAAGCGTGCCCTTTTCGCAAACGGGGGGACTGCAGCGAGCGAAGTGAACTTCGTGCGCTCGGTAACTACAACGTAATCGTTCCAGCCAAAGCCTAAGGCGTACTATTCTCGCGACCGCAAATTTAAACGCGCGCGCGCACGGGCGTCTACCCCCCATCGGGCGAAGCACGCGTCGGAGAGGTGCGCCTGAGAGCGCGCGTCGCGACGATGGGGGCACCGAGCGAAAGCCCCGCCGAGCATGCCCTTTGCGCCATCTCGCTGGAAATGCTGAAAACACGCTAGAACCACGCTGTATATAAATATCTCGCCGTTTGAACGTTGAAGGACGTGCGCTTTCGTGGCTCAGCGGTTAGCGCCGCGCGCTGCAGAGCGACAGGTCCCTCCTTCGATGCCGCGCGTCGGAAACATTTTTCTAAATTATTTCTTTTTGTGGCTTTTATAAATATATAGGTACATATACATATACGGGACATGACGGTGACGCCGACGGCGAAAAGCAGTCGAGAGTGTCGATATAATTGCTATCGCCATAAAATGGTAACGCATTTAGTATGTTGGTGTAGTTTCAGAGACAGACGACGGTCAATTTTGGCTACAGATAAATCACTTAAAATGGGAGCCAAGCAATACCCGATGCAAACTCCTTTTTTCTGCAAAAAGGAGTCTCATTTCTGAGAATGAAAGTAGAGGATAAATAAAACCCGAGTAAATATAAAAAGCACCTACAGAAACACCATCGTCACAGGACAACCTAACAGGCCCCAATTCGTCTATACATTCTTCAACGGACTGCTGAAGCTCGTCATGGGGCAGAGAATAAAACAGGTCTTTAACATCAGCAGAGAAGGCCATAAAGCCTTCACTTGCGTGAGCATTGACGAAATCTAAAACCTTGTTAGAGTTCTTTATATGAAAGGGATCTCGAGTCTCGCGTTGTCTGAGTTTATCTACCACACACGTTGCAATCTGTTTTTGTCATGTGCCTTTTTCAGAGATGATGAACCTGAAAGGAATATCAGACTTGTGCGTTTTTGCACTACAGAAAACATCCGAGGACAATCTTGCGCTTCTTTTAACGCTTTTTTTGTAATTGGTCAAGTCCCAGGTTTTCGCACAATTCTATGGTTTTCGCTTTTACTCTACGTAGGGCAACATCTAAGTGGGCAAGAGTAAGTCCGAAATCACTAGATTAGTAGTCAAAGCTGAACGTTGTGTTTGCCAAACGTCATTGTCGTTGAGAAAAAAGGAATTAGACTACTTGGGCATGTGCTAAGGCCTGTCTTGTTG
This sequence comes from Rhipicephalus appendiculatus, assembly GCA_030522465.1. Classification (NCBI taxonomy): domain Eukaryota; kingdom Metazoa; phylum Arthropoda; class Arachnida; order Ixodida; family Ixodidae; genus Rhipicephalus; species Rhipicephalus appendiculatus. The sequence goes on along the minus strand of JALIZH010028382.1, from coordinate 6,155 downwards.
CCGGCTATCCAGAAACGTTCAATTTCGTCCAAAACGTTTCCAGCACTTTGGTGTTGTTCTTTGTGTTGTTGGTTTTAGGGACGAAGCTCCTTAGGGCATAGGCTAGTCCGGCGTCGTCCTGCGTCGTTGTCGTCGTAGCCACCCCTGTGCGATGACGATGACACTGATGACGATGACGATCGCGATGCCAAAAACACATGGCATCGCGATATGGTCTCACGTGCATATCGTTTGACCACATGCAACCAACCACCATCCGAGGAACCTGCATCGATCTCGCCTTTGCAAACTTTCCACTACGACCCATCCAGGAACCGCTCTCCCTCCATTTCACCGAGCATAAAGCCGTTATAATGAAGAAGGAACGGAAGCCACGGCTTATGTAAACGGTAGCCACGACCAACGAAGAAACGAAACCAAAACGGAAAATCACGGCTCGCGAATAAAACATAAATTTCTTGTATATATACACACAGTGTTTGTCACGTCTTTGACGGAAGATTCACGGTTCACTGATGAACCTCCGGAGCTTCGCCCACTCATCATCATTCACTCCGTGGATATGCTGTGATTTTTTTGTTTTATGCCGGTGTTCACCAAGATTTCAGTGATGTATTTCCGTCACGGAAATGACGTCGAAAAAAATACACATGATCAAAAGAAAAAAAATTGCACCATCTCTCGCTAAAGAGAACCATGTGTAGATGCGAAGCAGCGGGCGCTAACGCTTGCACTGGCGGTAGCGTTGACGCTGGCGCTCATCGCAGCGTTCCGCAGGAGAGAAAACTGGGGAGGCGCAAAGCACGCAGTGATGGAGCGGTGTTTCCTACTGGAACATGCCAATCGCTGCTAATGGGCAATGAGAGACAGACGACTCCGACTGGACACAGAGACCCGCAGTCCGCTTTTAGTTAACGCGCACGCTGCGATTTTTTTATTGTTCAACAACGCACAGGAGAAATCTCCCACCGGCACCACCTTGGAGGTCAAGATGCAGTGCCATATATACGGGGTGGCCAGTGAACGGTTGTGCAGCGCGAGCAGTCGGTTTTTTCAACCAAAAAACTCGCTAGCAGACGCTGCCTGCGTCGGCGTCGCGAGGCGAGAGAGGGAGGGAGCGTAGGAGAGGAGAGAGAAGACGGACACGCGTGCGCAGTGGGAGTGTCGATGCCGCGGGCAGGGATGCCTAGAGGAGAGAGGGGGGGAGCGTAGGGGGGGAGAGAGGAGGTTTTACGCATGCGCAGTAAGAGTGGTCACGCCGCACACCACCACCGGATTAAGCTTCGCCATAAGATGCTTCACATCTAAAAAAAAGTTCCATCAACGGGAGTCAAAACTACGACCTCCTGGTCCGCGGTAAGAGATGCCGGGCACGCTATTCACTGCGCCATGGTAACTTTTTAGGGGCGAAGCTCCTTATGGCGAGACCTGGCCGGTCGTCGAGCGGCATCGGGCGTCGGTCGTGGATCGTCAACCATCGTCTGTACCCCGTAGTGTTCCCTTATCGTACAATAAAGGGCGCTGTCCCATAGAGATGCATACAAACTGCAGTTGGGTGACGATATACTAGATGGCGCTATACGCATTCCATTTCTCGTCTCGTTTCCGAGAGGGCGCTGTCCCAGAGACATACGTACAATATGGCGGTTGGGTGAAGGTACGCTTGATGGCGTTGGCGGTGCAGCTGCTCTCCGGTTTTAGGGGCGCCCTCACCTTCTCCTCTCCTACGGTCCCCCCCTCTCTCGCCTCGCGACGCCGACAGCGTCTGCTAGCGAGTTTCTTGATTGAACAAACCGACTGCTCACGCTGCACAACCGTTCACTACCACCCCGTATATAGAGGCACTGGATTTTGACCTCCAAGGTAGCGCCTGTGTGAGATTTCTCCAGTGCGTGATTAAACAATCAAAATTCACAGCGTACATGTACAATTAAAGTGAGCTGCAAGTCACCATGATTCTCATCGACCCTTTAGTATAAACGCGCCCGATCCCTATTGCGAAACCCAGCGCCGCTGGGTACCAGCGTCCAGTGCCATGCCGGATTATGGGCCCAGTATCGCGCTGGATACTGGGACGCTGGAGCGGCATTTTACTGGTAGGCGCTGGTACTCCCGCGCAATACGGCTCCACAGCGTTGGAATAGCGGTGCCTATGTGCCATAAATAAATATATTAATGAGAGAAGTGATACAGAACGCATTAACGCAATAAAAAAAAGAGAAAAAAAAGCCATAAGAAAAAAAAAGCATCCGTCAGGAGGATTCGAACTTGCCACTTCCTGATTCCGAACTGAGTGTTCTACTCACTACGCCACGCCAAAACATGCTTAACTGTGCCTAAAACAACTATTTAACCAATAAACACACGGTTCGGCTTCATGTTTACATGTTGCACAGTCACGATAGACGAGATCTTCCTTTCCAAATAACAACTGCGTCTTTATCAGACACAAACGAACGGCGGCCGGTACCGAATGACATGCGGATAATGGCAAGAGCGCTAAGTTTCTTTAAGAATTCACATGTTAACTACGAAAAATATGAAATACACCTAGAGCAGGCACTGTTTGCTGGCTGTTACTGCCGATTTTTTTAATAGCCGTTTCTCGCTCTTGCTACTGGTCAACATTTACAGAGGTTTTATGATGACTAGTTCGATAAACAGGTGCGTACAAGATTGAGTATTGAGTAGTGTTATCGCACAAGCGACGATACGCCAGTACAGCGGGTGTGCCAGTGTACAGATTTGCAGTTCTATCGATACCTATAACTAAGAAACCGCTCATATAAATACAAATAAAATGCGCTAAATGAATATGTCACTATGTTAGTTCACTAAGACGTACCAAATTACCGACTGACAATTATGCGTTCTTACATAAGAGTCACGAGAAGTACCGGCTAGCGCGGCTGGCAGCTTTCGGTGACAGCTTGTGTGCGTTGCTGTAAGCGCGTCGCTTCGATGGTCATCGCTCCTTGTGCGGACAACGTACACAAGGAAAAATGGTTGATTTAGGTTAACGAATGTCCAAACTGTACTCTACAGTCATCCTTACGCTTTAGAATTGCGTGTACTTAAAGCGCGACGCGCGCATCTCGCTCCCTGCATGAGTGGGCGGATTGTGGCCGGGCTACACGCGCGCGCCTGTTATCTGCGTGCCCCGAGCGGCCACTGTCAGCGAAGTTGGGACGGGGCAGTGCGAGCAACGCAGCTCCCTCTGGTCAGTGGACGGTGCCTATAGGACCGGTCTCGGCGCAGCTGAGTTGCGATGGTTGAAGTTTCTGCGTTCAAGCTTCGGAACCTTTCTAATGGTTAACTAAAGTTCAGCTGAAGTAAGTGGAAGGGCAAACAGTGGCAGAGATGCGTTTCCGGTGTGGTGATATTGACCGGCGGCTGTTTTTCTGGCCTTCGTTGGGTGGGCTTGCGAAGCAAGAGCTCAATTGCTTCTCGCCAACTGTGCGGCGATGTAACGATTTGCTGTTTCTGGTAGGACCGGCGCCTCCAGACTTATAAACACTGCAAAATGTAATCATTACAACAACCCATCCCCGATGCCAGACTGGTATATGTGCGGCGCATGCACAAAACGTGCATTCATCGCTGGTATACGTTCTCCGCAAGAATTAACGCCGTTATTGCGTGAATAAGAAAAAAAAAGCAAGCTAACAAGCAAAATAATCAGTGTTGGCTCCTTTGTGTTATTAACACAATTTTTTCTGCATTCCAAAGGGAAAAATAAAAATGACGGTGATTTCGCATATATCACATAATGTCTTGCGCTTAGCATCGTCTTTCTCTGCCAAGCTAGAACCTGTGAAAATGTTTGGGACCTGTTATCAGGCCCCTGGCCAAGGGGGGGGGGGGAGGGCTAGGGGCCCGGGTTTTCCCTCGGAATTCGGATGGAAGGGGGCGTTTACCGAGAAAAATAATAGAAATCGGTGTTTTTCAAGGTTTTCGACAAGTTCCCCCCTCCCCCCCCCCGCCCCCCGAAAAAAATGTTTGGCTATGGGCCTGCCTGTTAGGGTAGCATCCATTGGTACCATCGAATCAAGCATTCTATATTCAAAGATACCGAAACATTCCGCCGCATACACTACAGAAACTTGCATGCCGCACTGGAAGAAACAGTGCAGGCTCCAGTGTGCACCAGCGCACTCCAGTGAAAATTCCCGCGTTTCCAGCACTTCCCAGTACGCGCCAGCGTCACAGCGGCCAAGCCAACGCCCCTACCAGTGCGACCCGGCTCTGTCCCAGTGCGCTCACCGAAGTGCCAGTGAATCCCAGCGTGTACCAGTGTTCCCAGTGCGATCCAGCGCCAGAAAACGTACTGGTATCACGCTGGGGGGCGCTGGTTTTTGCAATAGGGATCTCACGTCGTTGATGATGTAGTGGGCAGAATTCACGGAAGAGTCACGGTTTACCGATGAACCTCCGGAGCTTCGCCCACTCATCATCATTCACTCCGTGGATATGCTGTGAATTTTTTTCTTTATTGCTCTGTTAATACATACATATATATATATATATATATATATATATATATATATATATATATATATGCCACACATCACCGATCAGCTTGCGTGAGGTTGGCTCCATTCACTTATGCACTTTTTTAACTGTTTCAATGTGTCTAATAGACAAAGCATTTCTTGACTTGCCCCTCGGTGCTCCAGCACTTCTCTGAGCTTCGTGACCTGTACAACAAAATATGCGTTAACCGATCGCTCTTGGGGCTCAGCATTTCGTATATCCATACGTGACCTCCATATGTTATGAAGGCCTAGAAGCCTAAAGAGGTCATACGGGACACTATTTCCTCGAACAGGCAGAAAATGAATACCGTGGGCGTCAAGTGGTAGCTCCTTCTTCAATGTTCTCTGCAGGACATCCCATACTCTGTAGGCGTTACAAACGCGCCTTTTATATATGCCACCGTCATCTCACAGTGCCCTTGCTAAAGTGATGTAATGCATCATGACCTTGAAATCCATGATTAGTTCCTTCAAAGCGCTGTTTCTACGCGTCCGTCCCATTCGGCGCGTTTCGTATAGGGAAATAGCAGTTTTGTCGACGCATTAACACACTGCCAGGTGGCCACCTTACCCCCAGTGTCGGCCTCGCTCATAGCATCCATCCATGCCAAAAAAAAAAAAAAAAGCTCTGTGACGCGCGATTGCTTTTCGAGTGGCCGTAACTCCGCGTTCCCAACTTACGCTCGCCCCGCGAAAAATCGCAGCCGGCCAACGGGGCAGACAAGCCGCGCGCAGCGTTTCCCTCTGGTCGGTCAGTGGTATTCAATAAGTCTAACATGCCGCGAGTAGGCGACCTTATCCTAAGTTCGGCGTCCAATCAGTGACGCTCTTCTGGGTCTCACACCGCTTTCTCTGATTCCGCTCTCACCGCACAGCTACCACAAGCATCTATGACCACAAGGGTTCGTTTAATCATTGATCATGGACGTTAGTCGTCGGGATACAGATGTATCACCAAGCGGCAGCGCGGATGCATCCAGGATAAGCGTTGCTATAACTATCAAACACGAATAGACACTGTGCAAGCTCTTCTATATGGACGTACAGTAAACATTCAACTACTTCTGTAAGGACACGTTTCCCTTTCCTGTTGTACCAATTCCCATGACTGAGGGATCAACCATGTCTCTTTCATGCTTTTTGCGAGTGCTCACGTGGCTGTCGTGTGGGAAAATAGGTGTATTAGTCGGCTTGGTGATTCAAATAAACGTTTTTGTTGTCAGTAGCGCCAGTGTTTGTGTACTTGTTTGTGTACAATATTGCGGGGCAGAAGCATAGAATTACACCAGGCGTCAAAGGACGTATGCGGCGCGCAGTGAGGGGGGTGTTTTCAAGGCCCTCCCACTGCAAAGTGGTCTTACATATTTAATGGTAATCATCAGCAAAGGCATCAACAAAGTGAGCAGCTGCATAGGTACGCGTGTTGCCTTACAGACGCGTAGTGAGCCCTTCACTCATTGGCATGGTGTAGTGGGCCTTGCGCAACTGTATTTGCAGTAGGCATTCTAGGATAGTTTGAAACGGCCAACGTTAGGCGCAGAGACATTCATTTCCTCGCGGCGCGGTTGAGACATGCACAGAGAACCTAAGCGAGACTACCAATTCAGAAGGCGATGCTGT
>JALIZH010028381.1:25000-31330 GCA_030522465.1 Rhipicephalus appendiculatus | reverse complement strand
TGAACTAAGCCTAATAATCCCTCGCATACCACCTAAGGCATTATTCAGCTGCCAGCTCTTAATAAGACCACGTGCTGCGTGACGCCAACAGGCAAAAAGAGTGTTCCACACTCGCCGTAATGGCAACAGGCGGCGCTGACTGACGCTACCGCGTTCAAATGCACATATATACCCTATAAAGTGGACGGAGGGATGACCGCCACTGTAGCTCAGCGGTAGAGCACCGGACGCGTTATTCGAAGGTCGCAGGTTCGGTCCCTGCCGGTGGCAAGTTATCTTTTCGTCCACTTTTTCTTTCTTCACATTTACATTACAATTACGTTTAATAACATCCCCTATACTTTCCTTGGCATCATTGTCTGTTAGTTCTCATTATTATAGTTTTTAGAAGCAGTGTTTCACCGCAGGTGACAGACATGCTCATATCTGGGATATCTTCTAGTTTCCTAAAACTCCTTTTTTGCTGTGGTGGTTTGCATAACCATGCATTTTCAGTCATGACAGGTGCTGGTTAACTACTTCTGCGTAAGAAAGTTGTCTCGTGGTGTCGCGAGAAAAAAAAAGAACTTTGTGGCTCTAACATCGAAAATGGTAATCGCAGCAACATGCGACTGTTTTTAACTGAATTGCAAAGCCGCGTTAACATCTCGCGTGAAGTGTTCCGACCTAAAAGTAAAAATAATAATATTTGGGTTTTAACGTCCCAGAACCACGTCCCGAACCATGACGGCGACGGCAACGGCGACGGCAAAAACCCGTCGAGACTGTCCATATAATTGCTATCACAATAAAAAAAAATGAAGAAGGCCCTAGTTAGCCCAAAAATGACTGCGTAGCGACGGCGGCGAGCTGAATACCCCCGAGTACATACAACAAGAGAATACTATGGGACGAGAAAGGCAACGGCGGCTGCGAGAAGATCCCGAAGCGATGGAAGGCCTACGCCAACGACAACGTGCACGTAGATCTATGAAAGGTGCGAGCGCTTGGTTTCAGCGCGTGTCCCTGTCTCTCGAGTTGGGACAACCGTGTCGCGTCACAGTTTTAGGCCCCCCCAAAATCGTAAATATAATCACAATAAATATTTACAAAAACTCAAATTTTCGAAGAAAGGTTTGCTTTCCTGTGTCTACAGCAGGAAATCAAACAAATGTTATAGATTATGATGGAACAAAGGCGTCAATGGTTTAATTAGCTATGCTATTGTCCGTTTTCCCGCATGGTTTACAGAACACGGTCGCTTCTTTTATTGTCCAGCATTGGTGAGTTAGGTGTCCGCCGTCGAATAAACACGCTCCTGGGTCTCTTTCTCTTCGGCATGGCTGCGAAGGGCAGCCCAGGAGCCAATATCCAGACCGCTAAAAGGCATGAAGGGTCTTTTAGCCTCGTATTGACCTGGGGTAATCGCGCAGGGTCAATTTATCCGCTGTCTGTGAACACCTTAAAGGGCCCCTTACCAGGTTTGAGCATTTCGAGCTGGCAAGCGTAATGCATGCACTGGGCGCTAACGATCACGTCTGCCAAGATTTGCAACGCTACGCACCCCGGAAAGAGGTGAAATGTCAGACTAAACGCCGCTTGCCCTTGATCTCACGGGCGCGCGCACCAATATGGAGGAGGTGATGTACAATAAGGAATGGTCCTGCGTACGTCAGAGTAGTACGTGACACTGCGAGAATGATTCGAGGCGACATGTGTAATTTGTGCAATCTGTTGCTTGAATAGAACAATGAAAAAGTTGTAAAAATATTAAAACATACAAATGGAATCTGTGTGCGTTTTTATTTATTATTTTACCTCGAATCGAGCGCGATGCGAGACTAAGCTACCTCTATTTCACGTCCGTGTTCTCGCCGTTGCCGCGTCGTGCCGGCGCCAGCCCTGACAACGCTTGGCGTGTTTTTGATACATTGTCTAGTACAGCAGTTCCAGCGGTGCGACGCGCTGTGTCGTAGTATGGAGACATCATCCATGCCAGCCTCTCCAAGCACAAAAAGGGATCCACCCCACACAAACGGGCAGTACACTAGAACGCCGAAACGATACAACACCGCTTGTGTGCAAGACCTGGCTTCGGCATGTAAAGCGCACCCAGTGTAACCTTGCGTGTGCATGACGTGTTGATGCGTCTGCGTCGTGTGATCTTCCGGCTCCGAGTTCCTCCGATACCGAAGAGGGCAGGGAAGAAATTTGGCTTGCCAGTGGCAAAGGTTTCAAGCTCACCTACCAGCATCATGCTTTCGCAGCTCGTGATGAACCAGTAAAAAAGTTATTGCGGTACAAAGCTCTTCATTGGGCACGCAACAACTTCCAGTGTCTAACTAAAATTTCTTATGTGACCTGGTGAAGCGGCCTTTAAGAAGTAAATTACAAACGAAACAAAAGCAAATGCACATCTGATTTTTTTTTTTACCTGCACTCTACATTCCCCTGACGGCACTCCATGCATGGTTTCGCATTCGTTCTCCATCTTCCTGCTGCTGCACAGAGGTACCTATTGTTTTCTGCCCCCCGCCACACACACGTCTTCAAGCAGGTGCTTCAATTCCTTGGGAAAACTGGACTGCAAAACCGGCTGTAAAAGCCGCCCTCCACGTCCTCGGCCACGAACGCCACTCTCCTCTTTTCTCCTCTCCTCTTGCCACCTTTATTTTCCTCTCCCCATTGCACTGTATACGCTGGGACGTGCTCCCATTTAGGGTTGCAGAAATAGCGCCTTTTCCTCTCCTCCTACTCACCCTGCTCCAACCGCTCGCGGCATGTCAGTGCGGTGGGGTAAGGTGGCCGGCGCGACCCCTTTCACTGTTGCTAGCGGTCGCTTACCGGAAGTTTGTTGAACTAGGGAACTAAGTTGTGGCACCCCATAGAGTTCCGAAGCGTCAATTTTGCCCGGTAATATGAATTACGGTCTCAAACTGTACTCGAAAGCAAAATTTTAGTTTAAATAGTGCTCATATGGGCGCCGTTTTTGAAAATAGGCATTTATAGGCACTTATAGACATTTAGGCACAAACTCGACAAATAGGCATTTATAGGCACTATAAAAACACTATAAAAGCCCTCCCTCACCCCTAATTCGTGCTCATATATCAAAGTGGCACGATAGGAACGCAAGGAAAAAAATAGGCATTTGCCTAAAATCCGGTCTCTAGTCATTATCGATAAGACGGATGAAGAGAAATGTCGAGAGTGTGGTTGCGTACGCCAAATTTCTCGAAAACGGAAAAAAATTAGGGCTATTTTTGCCGTTACGTCCATCGTAATTTCTTCTTCACAACATGGTCAGAGTTTCATTTTCCTCAGTGAAGTACGCCCTGTATTTCTGCCCATCTGAAATTAAATTTTCTATTCTGTCTTAATCTGTTCAAACTGGCTTGTACTGGTTTGCTGTGGACAGGTCGGTGTTTATATCACTCCGGATACTTTATTTCTATAAGTTCTGCCTCGAAAAAAGAAAAAAAATGTTACCCATCAACAACAAAGAACGAGTAAAGAAAGAAACATTGCAATGTTAAGCAAAAAAGTAAAATAACATGACAAATGTGTTGTCGTTGAGGTGTTAGACGTTGTTAAATAGCGACACTTCGTAAATCATGCAGAATGGATCAGTGCTCTCCTGGGCTGTGACCGCAACTGCTGAGAGAACGATGTCTCGAATTATTTCAATGGCGTGTCAGAGCGTTCAGTGACGCCGTTAAATGCTTGTGAAGTGCTGGATCCACGGAACTTTTTTCAGCTGTCAGCATTTAAGAAGGAGAAACCAGCGAGAGGCAGTCTGGAAGAATTGCCCGAGGGCAACGTCGTGTGGAATTCCCCCCATGTAATCAGAGCTCACATTGAGAACTCAGTGTCGATTCCAATTACGAGACACCCTGAAACGAGAATCTCCAGTCCGCGACACGAAAGAAACGCAAATGCGCCGAGATTCGTTAAATCCTTGTGGCCACGTTTCCTTCTGTGGCGTTCTTTCTTTTTTTTTTTCACTTTTCTCATTAAAGGGGTGGTGCCACCAAATTTGTAGCTAGCGCGTTCTTCGCTGCAAGTGTTTCTTATAGCTCTAGGAAGCATGATACACGCACCAAGATTCACGTATTCTCGCTAAGTAATTTAACATCGCCTTATTTATGCGGACAACTTTCGGTTTCGGTTTCTGGGCACCAATTTTAGCAGTGACGTAGCAGTGTAGTAGGCTTGGTCACGTGACCATACAAGGCTCGCGCGAAGATGCGCAGCACTTCGCCAGGAAGCGATCGAAACTCGGCAAGTGATGTAGCAACCGATGCTTTGCCGGTACGTACGTTTTGGAGGTAACAGAGGTCCCGAGGACACTCACGTCACTACAGATATGGTGTGACGTCACTACAGCTTTCGTTGTCCTTCCCATAGAGCTACGTCAGTTTTGATGCGCTAGCGATGGGCATCGATCGGGAGAATGAGCATTTAGGTACACTTTGGAAGTGAATTAAAATATATTCTAAACGTTTGCTCCGTCCGACCCTTCATGTGGAGTGTCCTTGCATACAGAGGAAACCCGCAACAGGCTTGTTATAGCCTCACAATTTGATGGCACCACCCCTTTACGTGCTTAGTGATCGCCTTTTCTTCTTTGGTATGGCGGCCGCATTTCTTATAGGAAACTACAGCATTGTTCGTTACTGCTCGTTTCTGCTCCATCCTGAATTGAGAAAATGACGAAAGGAAATCCTTTCCACAGCCAGTACTAATATGTCTCGAAAGATGCGGTAGACCCGACCCTCTATTTAAACGGAGGAATAAGTTATGACGAGTGACAAACACCGCTACTGTGGAGATGGTCCATTCGGCACGCGAAACGTGGGCCACGCATGCCTTTCAGCACGCTGTGGCCATTTTTCAAACATAGCGAGCACCTAGAAGGAACATGTCGCGTCAAGAAGGATGCCAATACGAGTTTAGTTACTGGCAATTATCAGTTCAGGCGCTCGCCAATCTGTTCACTGTTCTTTTCCCTAAGTTTTGCCACTTTCACTTTCCCATTAAGATTTCAGTCTAAAATTTTTGTGCCCTCTACTAAGGCACGAATTCCGCAGGCAGCGCAGGAACCCTGCCACCATCTTCAGTATTTTATGTTCCCGCGCGTACCACATACGCTATACAGACCACTGCCTACGTTTCTTCAGAGTGCGGAACTCTGACGCCAGTATATTTGGAGCCGATAATGAAGTGCGCATTTCGTTTTTATTGCGATAGCAATTATATGGACAGACTCGACGGGTTTTTGCCGTCGCCGTCGCCGTTGCCGTCGCCGTCGCCGTCATGTCGCGTATGAAGTCCAAATTGATAAGAACCCCCTGCGCATCGTACGTTCTACCAGCGGGTAATGGCGGGCGAGCGGGAGCGGTGAAAGCGGCTGAAGCGGCGATCAAACAAGCCGGCATCTCCGTCGCTCCGAGGCGCATGCGATAAGATCCCCCCAACTGTTCAACCGGCCCCGCTCGTCGTTCGCGAGCGTGAAAAGACGCGAGGGGGGGTGGGGGGGGTCCCTCGAGCGACCTTCGATTTTACGACCGCCGTCGTCGCGGGCGCGCGCGTTATCTCCCCATCTCGGCAGCCGACAGCGGGCGGCCGGTGTACCCTTCTACGTGCTGCGCTCTCAACGCGAAGAGAATTCTCTTAAACAAGCGTTTTCTAGAGTTGCGTGAGATCGATCCAAAAGACTTAGCTGCCAGCCTCAGTTCGTATAACATTACAATTTGTTGCTATCGCATTCATTGCTTCACCCTTGCGGTGAAACTGTGACTTTTTAAACATGCTCTTTAAGATATGCCGAATGGGTTCATGCGCGCTTGTGCGTTTGGTTGAACTTGTCAACTCTTCCTTTCTCGGTTGCTTTCCTTTTGCTTAACTTAAATTTCTGTTTTCATTCAGTCCTTGCGAAAAAGCAGGCAGATTTCGTACCACTCCAGATGCCTGAACTTAATCTCGTTGCTGCCTGTTTCCGTCTTTGTTCTTCGAATATTTGTGTTTCATATCAAATAACAACAACTGCGAATTTTTTGTCTTAACTACTTTCCTCCTAAACTTATCTTCACTATTCATTATATTGAGTACCTCTCGAATTCTCATTAAATAAGTATTAGACTTTGCTGGAATGACGTGCCCACCTCTGTAACCAGGCATTGTGGAAGAAGCAGCACTGCTTGCTTTAAAGGCTCGAATGAATTGTTTGCTAAGTATTCTAAATCGAAGGGAACACGAGATTATGAATACCTTGCAGATATTTGTAATTCCACTTATTTGTCTGAAAAGTGCCATTGTAGCATCTAGCAACCAACCGCATATTATGAGTTG
>JALIZH010028381.1:0-20000 GCA_030522465.1 Rhipicephalus appendiculatus | reverse complement strand
GAAAAAGTGTACAAGGCGCGAAACCAATACCCATTCACAGCAATTCAGTCGGACGTATTAAACCGAAATGAGGAAATTAGTGACCTGACGAAACACGACGACATTCTGTCTACAAACTTAAAATGAGTGTCCTGGACTTTCCTTTCGCACTGTACATCCGTGATAGTAAAGCTTTGTGACTGTAGTAGAGCGAAGAAAGCTTAAAAACTGCTAACTTACCTCAGAGTCAATTCCAGTTATGTCATCGACTGATGAAGTAGCCCTAGCAACTCATGAGGCTATGAAATCAAGCCCAGTTGAAGAGCCGGTGGTGCCGATGAACAGTGTAATCGACGTCAATAACGCTCGGTGACGCTGAGGTTTTCTTAATCTAACGAGCAGTTCATTTACAGAATTGCAGAACTACACTCGGCCTCGTGACTCTGGTTATCCACTTGGCTCCTTTTCAAATGTCGAGCCAGAGAGAGAGTGAGTTCATATTTCTGCAGGAATCACGTGACTCTCGTGAAGCGTGCGTGATTGGCTTCCGGGATGAAGACGCTGCCGTTTGCGCCGTACAGTCGTCGGCAAGCTTAACACGAACGCTCAGCGGGGTGTCCTGAAACAGTTTGATTGACGCTAGCGCCGCGTGGCTTTGGGTTCTGTTGCCGAGATATGTTACCCATACATGCCGACATACTATCCAAGCATACCGAGGTATTATCTCGGCAACAGCGCCAAGCGCTTCGCGGCTGGCGCGCTGGCGTCAGTCAAAGTAGTCCAGGTCACGCGTCGGGGCGTTCGTGTTAAGCTTGCTGACGACTGTACATATCACGCGTTCGCCGTTCGGCGCCGCTGCGGCGCCGTGGCTCGCCAACGGAGACGGGCGCCGTGGTGGCGCGGCACCTACGCCTCCTCTCTCTGTCTATCCTCGGTCTTTTAAAATTCGTTGTGTTGGTTGCGTGTCTCGTAGTTTTGTGTTCGACCGAACATGCGTATCTTCGTAGTCGCGTTGACCAGTCTACAGAATCACGAAGGCGGAAGCAGGCGCGGCGGGCATGCGAGCGTAGCTGCATACTCGAAATGTTTCCCATGATACCGATGGGCACATCTTATATGCACTAATCTGGGCAGTGCACCGTTGCTTCACTCTTGCCGCAGTGCTGCTCAGCTATACCATTTCTTTTGATACACGGTACCCAAGTACGTGTTTCACTCAATATAATGGCGGGAACATATATGAGACAATTTCCAGAAATTATATGTAACATACCGATGGAGGCAAAATGAGCGACGTCTTTTAGATGTGAAGCATCTTATGGCGAACCTTAATCCGGTGGTGGTGGTGGTGGTGGTGGTGGTGGTGTGCCGCGTGCCCACCCTTACTGCGCATGCGCAAACAGTTAAAAAAAATAAAAATAAAAAACCTCCTCTCCCCCCTCTCTCTCCTCTAGGCATCCCTCCCCGCGGCAACCACACCCACACTGCGCATGCGCCTCCCTTCCTCTCTCCCCCTCTTACACTCCCCCCCTCTCTCCATCCCTGCCCGCGGCGTCTAACTCCCCCTGCGCATGCGCGTCCCCCCTCTCCTACGCTCCCCCCCTCTCTCCTCTACGCATCCCCTGTCCACGGCGTTCACACTCCCACTGCGCATGCGTGTCACCCCCCCTCTCTCCTCTCCTACGCTCCTCCCTCTCTCGCCTCGCGACGCCGACGAAGGCAGCGTCTGCTAGCGAGTTTCTTGGTTGAAAAAACCGACTGCTCGCGCTGCACAACCGTTCACTGGCCATCCCGTATATATAGCAATGGATCTTGACCTCCAAGGTGGTGCCGGTGGGAAATTTCTCCTGTGCGTTATTGAACAATAAAAATTCGCAGCGTGCGCGTTAACTAAAAGCGGAGTGCGGGTCTCTGTGTCCAGTCGGAGTCTTCTGTCTCTCATTGCCCATTAGCAGCGATTGGCATGTTCTAGTAGGAAAAACTGCTCCATCACTGCCTGCTTTGCGCCTCCCCAGTCTTCTCTCCTGCGCAACGCTGCGATGAGCGCCAGCGTCAACGCCGCCGCCAGTGTAAGCGTTAGCGCCCGCTGCTTCACATCTACACATGGTTCCCTTTAGCGGGAGATGGTGTAATTTTTGTGCGATTTCAGTGCACGCTAATGCACTTCAGGTGGTCAAATTACCCGGAGCCTTCCACTGCAGCGTCTCAGATAGCCTGAATAGGGTCGGGACGCTAAATGCCCAAAAACAACAAAGCCAAACAGCATTACGCGCCATTGCCGACAGTGTATGAGAGTCGGGCCTGATACGGGCCTGACCCAGGCCCGGGCCCGGCCCGGGCCCGATCTAACAATTACTTACCCGGCCCGACCCGGCCCGCGGGCCGGGCCGAGCCCGGGCTTTCGGACCGGCCCGGGCCCGTGCAGTGCCCTAGTCATCCCTTCATAAAAAATAACCTTACCAGTTTTCAACCACTCATAACTAGTATTATAAGATACTATATCAAAAGGCACCAAAAACTTGCGCGGATGACGTGAGATAATGGTGTTAAAAACATGAACAACATGGTCGAACAAGCCAATTCTAGGCTAACAGACTCATGAGTCGACTCACTCGGACTCACTCAGACTCGGATCATCCCGTGAGTCTGAGTCTGAGTGAGTCCGGGTGAGTAATGTTTTGGTGAGTTTGAGTCCGAGTAAGTCCGGTCGAAGAAAATTTTCGTGAGTGTGAGTCCGAGTGAGTCCGGCTCAGGAAAATTTTGGTGTGACTGAGTCCGAGTGAGCCTTAAGCGCAAAAAGTATTTCATGAGTGAGTCTGAGTGAGCTCCACAATTTTTGCCGACCTATGATTTTGCGTAACACATCACATGTTCTCCATACGAGTTCTACTGAAAAGGTTGGGAGTTGAGTACAAACCCACAAGTAACACATTTATTTGGCTGTTTGCGCAGAATCGAATTGAATTCAAAATAACCAAACGCTTGTTTATTTCCTCGCCTAATGCTTACTGCTTACCCACGATAAGCAAGAGATGATTCTGCAATTTTTGGGGAAAAAAAAACAACTCCCGGCCAGCGAGGACAGCGCAGCACAGCCACAGCGAAAGCAAGAAGAGCGGCAATTCTAAAGTCCATTGCAACCTCTCTTGGGGCTATTAATACAAGTACACGTCAATGCCATAATATTGTCCCTTCCTTTTTCACGGCCGGGCGCTAACGCCGTTGTGTATACTCTCCTCCGCGAAACTGCTGTAGCATATTGGTCACTACCAAGTAATCGCCACCGCCTTCTCCACGAACTAGACCCAGACATGGAGGTTGAAATACCGTCAACCATGAAAAGGTGCAATTCAAGCCTTCTGCGCAGACTACGCCTAGGTGTGGCGTTCACTCGTCGCTACTGCCCATCAACCGCCATGCAGACCGTCCGAATTGTGAGGTATGTGGTACTCCGAAGATCATTCAACACCTGTTGTGCGTCTGCCCCTGATATAGCACACAAATAAAATCTATGGCCACCTTTTTGTTGAATTCGTTCAAGCAACAAGTTTCGGATAAAGTTCTTTTCGGACCTACACGTCGTCATCAGCGCAACATCATCAAAGCTCTGAACAAGTTTTTGCGTGAGACAGAACTCGAAAAAGAGACTGTAAATAGCTTTTGGGCGTTTAAGGTTTCGATCCATCACTAACTTCATCCTCACCTTCTCTCTCCTCTTTTTTCATCCCCCCTCCCCTCTTCTAAAGCTAGGTAGCAGGTCAGAAAATTTACTCAGGCCAACCTCTCAGCTTTTCTCTCATAATAAACCTCTCTCAGTACGCTTGCAAGGTACCGACTACGGAATAAATCATAATTTTTGTCAAGTTGGGAAGCATCGACTACGCCTTTATTTGTCCTTCTGCGGAGAAGCGAGGTACCCGCTGATGGAACGAACCCCGTTCCATCCTGGCAATTTTTTTCTCACTTCACCTTTTTTTCTTATTTCGCGTGATAGCGGTTACGGACACCGGCGGCGGCGTACAACTACGGCGACAAAAACTGTCGTTTTTGTCCGCCGTAGTTGCGAAACCTGCGAAAGCGTAAAAGAGAGTAAATTTTATTTTAAGTAAAAAGCCTACCATCGTCCTAACGGGAAAAATTTGTCCTAACCTAATTTAGGAAGAACGGATTTTTCGACCATGTTTTTTTACCAGCCATGGTTTTGAGCTTTCCGAAAAAATTCGCATGCGACTTGCGGTACTGAAAAATTTTTTTCGCAAAAAATATTTTGGGGGGAAGCCTTTTCGCTTTAGGTAGATAGTCCTGAATTTTTTTTCAGGCAAATCGCAGATGGTCGAGCGCCAAGGTTGGGACAGTTGGCGTGGAATGACCCGTATATGAATAGCTTTACGTTAGCAAGGTGAGGTACGTACGTTCCTGTGGCCGAGTGGTTTCGCGCAGCGCGCTGTGGAGCGAGAGGTCATAGGTTCGACGCCCGCCCGGAGAACTCTTTCGCTAGTTTTTTTCTTTGATCTCAATGTGTTAGTTTATATTTTACAACGTCATATCCGTGACGGAAATACGTCAGAGGAGCCATGGCGGACCCCGGCATAAAACACTTTCTTGTTAAAAAAAGCAGAATGCAATAATATTATGCTTGCTTTGCCATACGTATATGCTTTCTTTATAGCTGCTTCTACAAAAGCTTTGAACGCTTGCAAACAGATAACGCGCGCAAATCTTGACATCACGCGCAGTTATACGAGGTAATAGTTTCACTGAAAAAAAAAGCGCTTCAAACTTTAAAAAAACCCTGGATTTCTTTGTAGCTTCGTGCTACAAATGGGTGGTTGTCAATTTCTCTTTGTTAGCGCTTCAAACTGTTGAAAAAGGAAAAAGGTAGTGGTACTTCTGAGCTGATTTGGGCCCTCGACATGCTCACAGAAGGACAACATTTCAGCCATCTCAGTGTTAACAAAAACCAATTCAACAGTGCTGCTGAAGCGTTTTTATCTAGTGCCATTTACGAAGCTTCGAGAAGAAACGGCATAACCTACCTAATCCAATACTACTGAAGTTCGAAGCTTGAAGGCATGCTTCCGCATAAGTCATGGAAATAGGGATACCTGTAGTACACTTTTCACAGTAGACATTCACTCGTGCCGTCCTACAGTAATATAGAAGTAAAAGTAGACTACCTAATCCTATTATTTCGGCTGTAGTTCCATGGATGCTTGCCTACATGGAGGCTGTATATTTTCTTTTTATTTCGTCTTTCCGAAACTTGGAGGTAAATGCCTCAAAGGCATGGCGACGCCTCGGCCTTTCTGTCAAGAGAAGGGCAACTTGTACCGAGCGACAATCGAGGAACGCCTAATCTGATTCTGACTTTTCGGGACTTTAGGAATCCTAACTCTTACAGCTGAAAGGTTCAGACTCTAAAGCATCACCGCTGCTAGAAGAAGTGAAAACAACTAAGTCAAGAAATACCACTCGTCTTTCTAGGGATCTCTAAATGTCTTTACTACTTCCAATTCACTTTGCATCAAAAGTTGGACAGTTCAGTACGTCTCCTTGGATTAGAGATGTAAGCCTTTCAGAAACGGCTTCTTTTTCAACGACCCGCTTCACCTCAGTAGTAGAGAGAGAGAGATGGGATGCGGAAAGGCAGGGAGGTTAACCGGAAATCAAATATCTGGTTGGCTACCCTGCACTGGGGAAGGGGTAAGGGGAGACAGAAAAGTAAGGAAGAGAGGAATGAGAGAGGGAGATTACCTCAGTAGTAAATTCTAATGCTGCTTAGCTGTCTTAAGACACCGGTCTGGAATACTTCTTAAAAACGCCGTTGTCAGGGAAACATATGAGCCTGATACTTCACGTCTTGTTGCGAGAGCTTGAAAAAAAAAATATCAGTAATAAAGCCTTTCCCGGTCATCATTACTCCCTTAGTAAAACTTCACATGGTATGGTCCGTGGTCGTACTCATCGTTTTGACTGCGCATCTACTTTTGGTTAATGTTCGCAAAGCACGCTTGTTTTATGACTCAATGGAAACTAATGTTCTTTGAGGATCTTGATTTTTTGAACTTTTAAGACTCACTGAAACGAAAATTGTGGCATGCTGTAGTCCGTAACTGCACTTGAAGTATGCGTTCTAGGAGAGTTAAACAACTACATTGTCACGCGCACAAACGTTTCTTTCCACATGGCACGCATGAGGTGTCCACCCTCTGTTTTCTTTCCACGTCTCGAACGTCCCAAGCATTGGACGAAAAAAAAGAAAGAACGCTAGAATTTCCAGCAAGATGTCTCCTCTCGTCTCTGTGATGCCTAAAGCTGAACATTAGGTAGATATTTGTTACGTCAGAAATTTGAAACGAAGTAGGGTCTAATGATTGCGCAGATATGCAGGAGGCATGGTACACATTCAAACAGAGGATGTTGATTACGTACGTCCGCCCTGTAAACGGCTATAATAGTAATGAGAACGTTCTCGTGGGACTATTTCGTTCATACTGACAGTTTTTTTTCTTCTTTTTTTTATGTGAGTGCCCCTCAGGCAGTAGAAAACGAAGGTTTTATGTCGGCTTCTTTCGTAAAAGCAAGTGCCTTTTTAGTATAACAACGTAATACTGTCTTTCTGTTCCTCGGCTTCGTCATTTATGCAAATACCTTCTCTAAAGCAAGCGCGGGCCTAATGTAATTACCTTGTTACATGACAGAGCTGCCAAGAAGTACGCGCAACAGCCGCTGTTCCAGTGTTTAGCGTGTGACGATGTATATTTGGGCTTTGCCGACGCTCAGACACGTTGCGAGTCTCATCTCCGCTTCCCCTTGCAATGTTTGACCCACAACCACCTCCTGTTTCCGTTTCCGCCAGCGTCGAAGTGGCTTCAACGTGACCGGCCTGCTCTCTCGCCGGTCAACTAGTTGAAGCGCGAACAGCTAGCTTCAATTTTTAAATGCCAATGCATTTCATAGTCGGGCTATGTCAGGCATCCGGCGTTGTCCAGCGTTGTCCAGCGTTGTCCGCGGATGAGGAGGAGGAGGAGGATAGGTTGAGGAGGTAAGCGCCGGCAGGTGTTAGATGTGAAGCATCTTATGGCGAAGCTTAATCCGGTGGTGGTGGTGTGCGGCGTGACCACCCTTACTGCGCATGCGCAAACCCTTTTAAAAAAAATAAAAATAAAAAACCTCCTCTCTCCCTCTCTCTCCTCTAGGCATCCCTCCCCGCGGCAACCACACCCTCACTGCGCATGCGCCTCCCCTCCTCTCTCCCCTGCTACGCTCCCCCCCCTCTCTCCTTTAGGCATCCCTGCCCGCGGCGTCCACACTCCCATTGTGCATGCGCGCCCCCCTCTCTCTCCTCTCCTACGCTCCCCCCCCTCCTCTCTCTCGCCTAGCGACGCCGACACAGGCAGCGTCTGCTAGCGAGTTTCTTGGTTGAAAAAACCGACTGCTCGCGCTGCACAACCGTTCACTGGCCACCCCCGTATATATGGCAAGGGATCTTGACCTCCAAGGTGGTGCCGGTGGGAGATTTCTCCTGTGCGTTGTTGAACAATAAAAATTCGCAGCGTGCGCGTTAACTAAAAGCGGACTGCGAGTCTCTGTGTCCAGTCGGAGTCTTCTGTCTCTCATTGCACATTAGCAGCGATTGGCATGTTCCAGTACGGAAACACCGCTCCATCGCTGCGTGCTTTACGCATCCCCAGTTTTCTCTCCTGCGCAACGCTGCGATGAGTGCCAGCGTCAACGCCGCCGCCGGTGTAAGGCGTTAGCGCCCGCTGCTTCACATCTACACATGGTTCCCTTTAGCGGAAGATGGTGTAATTTTTTATCTCTCCGCTCTCACTCCCTTTCCCATAGCAACAGCTGCGGGCGCGCGCGCTTATCCTCGCCCCTAGCAACCGGAGCAGGTGGTGCGGGCGGAGTAGCGGAGAGTGAGTGGAAGAGGAGGAGCGCGCTCTGGTGTGTGAGGGCGCTCGCATCGCGGAAGCTCGGCGGAGCTCCCGCGTGTGTGGAGAGTGTAGCAGAGGGTAGGTGCAGTGCTTCGCCGCTCCTTCTCTCGCCGTTCGCTCTCTCTCCTCCCTGCGCTCCACACTCCCGTCCGCTCGCTCGCACGTATATATAAATGGAGTGAAGCGCGCGCGAAATGCCTTCGCATTTCCTCACGATTCCCTTCGGGGAGGTGGGGGGCATTTTTTTTTTAGTTTCCGCGACGCTTTTATGTCCTGAAAACGTTTTCATTTGTGACTCATTTTTGTTGGTTACTATGCTAATATCACTGGCTGCAAGCACCAGGAAAAAATCTAAAAAATATTATCTAGGGTTTTATGTGCCAAAACCACGGTATTATTGTGAGGCACACCGCAGTGGATGGCTCCGGAAATTTCGACCATCTGGTCTTCTTTAACGTGGACTAACATCGCGCAGTACACGGGCCTCTACCATTTCACCTCCATCGAAATGCGACCGCCGCGGCCGGGTGGAACCCGCGAATTGCGGGTCAGCAGCCTATAGCACCATAACCACTGTTGCACCGAGGCGGAGCATCGGAAAAAAAGTCACAGTTTCACCGCAAGGGTGAAGCAATGAATGCGATAGCAAAAAATTGTAATGTTATACGAAGTGAGGCTGGCTGCTAACTCTTTTTGGATCCGATCTCACGCAACTCTAGAAAACGCTTGTTTAAGAGAATTCTCTTCGCGTTGAGAGCGCAGCACGTAGAAGGGTACACCGGCCCCCCCGCTTCCGGCCGCCGAGAACGGGAGATAACGCGCGCGCCCGCGCCCGCGCTCGTAAAATGGAACGTCGCCCCCCCCCCCCGCCAGCTGTCGGCCGCCGAGAAGGGGAGATAACGCGCGCGTCCCCACTCGTAAAATCGAAGGTCGCCCCCCCCCCCTCGCGTCTTTTTACGCTCACGAACCACGGGCGGGACCGATTATATATATACATATACATATACGGCAAATGACGCCGACGCGGACGCCGACGCCGACGCCGACGCCGACGGCGAAAACCAGCCGCAAGTGTCCATATAATTGCTATCGCAATAAAAGCCGTGCGTTTGTATCGTGCTGCAGGTATTGCGTGTGTACTTGAAGTTTACGTGTAGCTCGAGTGGCTTGCTCCTCCTTTGCAGAACTGTTTCTTTGAGGTACGGGAGCTACTTGTGAGAGGAGGGTTACGTGCACACGGCTAACGCTTGAGAAAATATTCACCACGAGCTTGCATATTTGAATACTGTCATAACAACCGTTTCTTCGATATCTTTCTACTGTAAACAAATGTTACTCCGTAACATTTGTTACTTAGTAACCGTCACCAACAACACTGGAACATTCCATCCCGTAGAAGACAGTTTGGGACACAAATGTGTCGTTTTACTGTTCGTCTGTTCTTAAATGAATTACTTTAACGAAAAATAACGATTAAAAAATGTAGTCCGCGTGACGTTAGGGGAGAACTTTTATGGTGAAAATCAAGGAGATGGCAATTCAGACGTTAATGAAACAACTGCCCATGTATACTGTACTCTAGTGTTGATTACGTATATCTTAAAATATACTTTGCAATTTGGGTATCAAGGAAGCCGTTCCCGTTTATTACAATTTGTGTGCATAGCATCGTTGTTCGTCTACATTATATTTTTTGTTCCTGTGTATTTTAAATTGTGCTTCTGAGCTTGCACTGTAACAAACTGTTTACGTATATTAGAGTTTGCGTGTATAGCATTATTTTTCACGAACATTTTCCCTTGTCTTCCCAAAACCATTCATATTTTATTTTTATTCATCCGCCGCCCATATGTCTCCGTTGCTTTTTATGTATCAGGAAAGTTCGGGTTCTGCTCAAGTGGCAAATGTCACTTTTCTTCCCGAGCACGCCCTCAGCCTTAAGATAAAATAAAAGTTTAATTGAATATCATACAATTAAAGACCCACTGCATGTACGTGTCCGTTACGTTCTTTCGTCACATGCTGAGTTAAAGCGCTTGCTAGCAGCAACACAGCAAGAAATTTCAAGGTTAAAGTTTTTGCATAACATTCGAAGATATTGTTTATTTCTTTTTTATTTTTGAAACCGATTTCTGCAATCTCGAGAAAAACTGAGGAGCTCAAATGTTCCGTTAAGGGTGATGTTCCAGCCAGGCCCGTAGCCAGGGGGTGAGGCCTTAGGGCACGCCCCCCCCTCCCCGAAATTTGGATGGAGGGGGGTGTTTTACAGAGGACAAATAATAAAAATAGGTGTTTTTCGAGGCCTTCAACAAGTGCGCTCCCCCCCCCCCCCCGAAATAAATTTCTGGCTGCGGGCCATGGTTCCAGCAGCAACCACACAATCCATTCTTATACGTATGAACTTGATTCCCGCATTGTTTCGCTAACATTGAAGCTTGAATGAACACATCCTTGCCAAGAAAAAAATAATCAAAAACAGTGAAAGTTAAGCACTTATTGATTATACGCGATGCAAAACTCCAATATTTTCCAGCTGAACACTGGTGCGTGGGATGATGGCAGGTTGGACCATCTTCAGATGGTCCAACCTGCCATCATAATCATAATTTAGAACAAAGTTGACACGGTATGGCAGGCGCAGACCTCGAAGTGGCTGTCGCCTTACTGTGCCGTTCTTATCGGCGCGAACTACTGCAACGAAGAACGAATTAACAACTGCGCTTGCGAGTGCAGTTCCTGATTTTCTCAAGACCCTTGCAAATTTTCACTTTGACGCATGACACACACTGCGGTAAAGCTGTTCATGTGCCACTGCAACTGTCCCGTTGAACCTACCACTTTTCTCGGTATTCATAAACGATTCGTTAGAGCACATATATTAACGCGATAGTGTTAAAGAGCTCGTTTCTCCGAAATTCCTGTGTCGGCGTCGGTGTCGGCGTCGTTGGCCACCGGTATTTCGGGAAACGGCTTCGGAAAAAGAAATACTATATCAATGTCATGTAGTGGAAGAAGTCTCCTTATCGCATCATATATTGCGTGGCAGAAGCGTAGAATCGCGCCAGGCATCAAAACATGTGAATTGAGCAACGAGTTGCTGTTTTAAAGGCCCACCCATTACAAAGCGCTCAGACATAATTAATAATCAGCAGCAGCAGAAGCATGAACAATGTCAACAACTGCGTAGGTTCGCGCGTTGCCCTGCGGACGCGTAGTGGGCACTAGGAATAATTATGGCGTAGTGGGCACTTAACAACTCTACTTGCAGTAGGCATTCAATGATACTTTGAAACGGCCAATGTTACACGCACAGTCGTTAGTTTCCTTACGGCAAGGTTGAGGCATGCACCGAGAGCCAAAGCAAGGGTAGCAATTGAAGAGGTGATGCGCACCGGGCTCATTTACGCTTTCGCGTTTTACTCCTAAAGACGAAGCTCAAGCGTCCTTGAATTTTTTAAGTGCGGAGCATTTTAGAAGGCCGGGCAATCGTTTGCTGTCGTATGATGTTCTCGTCACTTGACGTAATGATACATCTGTAGCTTACTGAGCGCGTGCTCGCGCCAAGGAGAAGTCTTCTTCCTCTTGTTCTTCGAGCGCCTTCCTGATAATAAGCGCGGGCCACTTCAGGCGCCCGGGCTGTCTCATGCTGTCGTCGCTTGACGTAACACAGGAAAAACCACGGGTAAAAATATAAAAAAAGAGGACGAAAGTGCCAAATAGAAAGAGAGAGAAATGGAAAAAAAATAGGAGAAAAAATAGAAAGAGCAAGAGAGAGAAATTAGATAAATAGGGGGTGGAAGAAATAAATAGAAATCAAGAGTGAAAAAAAAAGACAGAAAAAAAAGCGGAAATATAGAAAAAGGAAGAAAGGGGGGAGGAAAGAAAAAGAAAACCGAAGAGAAACAAAGAAGGCTGCCCAGCTCCGCACTTGCCTTAGGCTTGGCACTCCTAGGGCGAAGCTGCCTTAATTTTTTTATTTCTTTGGCGCCACAATCTTTTTCTCTCCCGTTCTTCATCGCAGTAAGGATCAAGCAAATAAAATCATACTGTTTCTTTCCATTGGACTGAGTCTGACATTTGTGAGTTTATTTACGATCTATGTCGCAAACGGTTTTACCCAGTCTCCGTCGGCCGAGCTTCCGCGCTCGGGTAGCATAACGTCCCTTTAACTGCTACTTTCATTCATTCTTCTCATTCTGAGGAAAAGACGAACAACCGCACCGCTTTCCTCAGAGCTTTCACGTTTATGTCTTATTTTTAACGCCTTCGTAGCTGTGATCTACATTCAGCGCGAACTACTATGTCCCTTTAAAAAGTTTGTATACGTTACGAAAGCTCCACCGGCTGTATAGCTTAGAAAATACTAGAAAAGCCAGTTGAATAAAAAAAATGAGATAGGGACTTCAAAGCTGGGACCGCTAAAAAAAAAAAAAAACACCTCATAATATGCACACACCCGGTAGCTGCGCCAAGATGGTGACAGGAGACGTGTGTGATGCTACGCGTGGGGCCAGCTTTTATTGTTTTTTATTTATTGCTTCGTCTCGCGGTTTGCAAAACCCGTCTGAGGCATTTGACTTGCACCCCGCGCATTTTCAGTTCCAGCAAGAAAGTCATATTAAAATCAGGTTTGAGTTGTGTCATTGTTTAGTCACTTAGTTGCGCTTTACGTAATGTCTTTTAGCGCTCTCTTTCTCGTGTTTTTTTTTTCATTCCCTCCCCGAACTTTCTTGTAGTATGATATACCTACCTTATCTGAAAAAAAGATTTCTTCGTGTTTTATCTTGCTCAGGACTCAAAAACGAGTTGCAGTGTCATTTCAGTGACGACAGTAACAAGATCGCACACAAACAGCTAGAACACGGGGACTTCATACTGGCAGCCATTGAACGGGACATGACGTTCATGCGAGGCGGTTTTGCACCCAGTGGATATTTTTATCAAATATATTTTTAATCTTGAATAGAAGAGTCTTAGCAGTGTGTGTTCTTTCAGTATCTCTTCGCTTTATTACTTTAGTAACAAGATTAGACTGTCGGACTCACCGCTGTGTGTCCGACGTAACGTCCCAGAAAATCTCAATCATGTCCTGTGTGAGTGCAGGCTAACGCACCGGAGAGACAGCCTCTCAAGGCGGCCTTAAATCTCCAACGGGACTCGAACTTGGAGTTAAGACATATTCTGGGCCCATGGAAAACCAGCTCCAGTGCGTTACGCGCCACAAAAGCGCTGCTGACTTTCTTGAGGGCCACGAGCCAGAACGAAACTTTGTAAATAGTGTACTCTACGTGTGTGTGGCTACACTACGTGTGTGTGTGCGGTATTATGTGTCATCAGTGTATATATCATCATCATCACCCAGCACCTGGAGTAGCATGTCAGGCGAAAAGCCAAGCAAACATCTCCAGCTCTTCAGTAAAATATTTCTCTCTCTCTCTTTAAATTAAATTCGTCATTTCTTTACTGTTTGCGATAACTTTTCATTACCCTCAGTTGACTTTTTGCGTGAATTTACTCGCATGTTTCACGTTTCTCTTCAGCGACTGTTTTGAATGCGAGCAAAAGCGTGTTTGCTCTGCGAAAAGGGGAAATCGTCCTCCTAGTACTTTCGTAACACCTGCAACCCACTTGACTCGTTTCGCTACTCGGGCAACAAAACTGCTGTTTCAGTATTTGCAAATACGACCCAACTACTCTCGTGATCACATTCCTATCCATTCACTTTCCACTAGAAAGCTTCGAAATTGGGCTTGGAGGCAGCCGAAAATCTAATTGTAGTCCCACTGGCAATTCAAAGTGCTTCTCCTGTAAGCTCCGGGGTGTTGCTGCTAGCTGGCGCGTAAAAAAAAATACAAGAAAAAAGAAAACGAGAGCAATCGATTTCCGAGTCGCGTCTCGGACGCGCATTGAGTGCCTCCGTCTATGCTTTCGCTGTTTTTCTTCATTTGTTGTCCTTTCTCCAGCTCTGTCGAACTGAGCCTCCCTATTTTCCGATGTCGAAGAGAACTCTGAGCTCGGAAATAAATTGCATCCAAGGCCAGATTCTGCCCCGCAACACTAACGCAGACGACTGAAGCTGAGAATAACCCGACATTCCTGTCCAAATGCTCACTGAGGCTTTCTTTCTTTCTTTCTTTCTTTCTTTCTTTCTTTCTTTCTTTCTTTCTTTCTTTCTTTCTTTCTTTCTTTCTTTCTTTCTTTCTTTCTTTCTTTCTTTCTTTCTCTCTTTCATACATGCTAATACCACTAATCACATAATGATAGCCATCTGGGGCCGAATTCACAAAGCTTTCTCTTGCCTACGCAGTTTCTTAGCCAAGAATTCTCGTATCTCGAGGGAGTGCGACAGCAATGGCACGAATTTAACTTACGCGTCACTTTTGAGGGCAAGGAGGCAAAGCGAAAGCCGATGAAACGACAAGGAAAGAAAGAAGTGCGCGCCGATAATATCAAGGCAGCACGCAAGGCATCTAGCATCGAGAGTATACGATGATGGCCCATGTCTTTTCGCAGCATCTCAGCTTCCAGTTCCGGGCGTCTGCTACAGCGCTTAAGCGCCGCCGCGTTGCAGCAGGCGTCTGCGGGGCCTGAACAAAGCCAAGCGCTCGCGTTTGATGAATCACCATATGTAGCTTGTTGCTGGCGTTAAGCAAGAATCCGTGCGCTATCTCGCCAACTGTAGGTGACGCACCGCTCCTATGAAAGCGCACATAAATTGATACATTGAAGGTTTGAAGATGTGACCCAAACGTCTCCCCCCTTCGTGCAATAGTTTAGTTTTATTCATGAAGCTGAGATGGCACTCAATTCACGAGGCGTGTTCAAGCATGGTAAGGTTGTGGCCATTAGGGTGTTTTTTAGCTAGACGTAAAAGGTTGGATTTCTTACAAAGGTCTTGGCAAAATACATAGGAGCGGCTTTCGAGCCTACGTAGAAACTGTTCAGTAATATGAAGCAGCAGTAAGAGAGAGGTATCATGAGCGTATGTTGTCGCAGGTTCAATTCATCGCCGCATTTTGACAGGGCCAGAATAAGAGAAGAGTCGTACGCTTAGATATGTGAACACGTAAAACGAGAAAATTTCGTCGGGCAGTTTATACGTGCTTATACTTTTCAGAAAACAATGCGCTGCAGGTCACTCCATCTTTGCAGCGTTTGCGTGACCAAACAAATAAAACAAGCAACGTTGCGTCTTGGCCTGAAGTGACATGATCACACGTGCCTCGTGAATCGAGGTGCGCGTGCTGCGCGTTTAGCAAAGAAAAAAAAAGGAAAAAGACAGCGTTTGCGTGTGTCTGCCATCGTTTTTTCGAAAGAGTGAAAACGAGTCGACAGAGAAGAACGTTAGGAAGAGGATCCGCTGGCGCAGCAGACGTCATGGCAAGCTTCCACAGAACGGCACCGGTTGCTTGGAGAGCATAAAAGATTTGTTCGCGTTACTTACTAACGTGTATGGGAGCGAAAGCTACACAAAAGCGAGCGAGAATATGACCGGGCTTATATATGAGAATAGACGGAAATTAAGCAGTGATCTGATTAGTGAAAGTTTATTTAAACGACGATAAGCGAAACAAACTGAGTATTGATTGAATGAAAGTGACATTAGTGACAGTTAATTAGCGATAGTTGATTAGTGAATATCGCACGTCAATGTGAAATACACAGTCATGTATTTACACTCGATGGATTTCGCCTTCGAGTGGCCTCAGGCGAATTCAATACGAATTCCGAGCCTTTATTTTTTTTATCGAGTTTTGCCGGACCTTTTGCGTTAGGCGTATTTCTAGCGAAAGGAGATATATTAACAATTGCGTTAGCACTACAGTGGCCAACTTTCATCTCAAGAGCTGCCGCGGTAGTCTAATGGTTAGAGCGACCGACTACAGTGCAGGAGGCACCGAGTTCGATTCGCAGTGTCGCCAAGAACCAACTTTTTTTTTTATTGAAACAGCAGGTTGCACGGCCTGTAGTTATGTGTTGCGGGCACTCTTATCTTGAGAAGGTGCCCTTTCCGTTCTCTTCGACTCCCCTTTCGAGCAAAAAGCGCTGTGGCATCCTCCCTCATGGATTTCAGAAATAAGAGTTTTTTTTTTTCTTCTAACCACTACTACCGCAAGAGCGCCCAGTCCCGAAACCTAATTATAATACCTGGGTAATTACTTTTGACGTCTCTGGCTATTCGGTGACCAGTCAAGATATCACGATGTTTTCGAGAAAATCTAGACACACGCGGTGACCTAACTGCTTGTGACCAAGATGACGGCCTTTGTCGGGACACGTTTTCGTGCTAGTTGGGTGGGATTCATTACACGCAGCAGCGCAAAACGGCACGGGCAGACAGTAAATACACACAGTGCTGTACTTGCGTCTTCTCTCTCGGTCCCTGTCGTGTTGCGCACCTCCGTGTAATACCTCTGTCAATGCTTATAAATAACTCTAGCAGGCTATCGAGTTCTGAGCTGAGGGTCCCCCGATTGCCCAAGCGAAGCAGCCTGGGAAAAGATTGCGGCAAATTCATTTGAGTCAGAGACGGCTACTCTTCTCTTGGTGACTGCACAGGAATGTTATACCCGAGTTTATTTTTTTATCAACAGCAGTTACAGTACAGATGACATGTGTACAGACAAAAATCCGCGTATTTAGCTTGACTAGGTTTCTGCCCTTAATAGCAATTGGCAACACGTATGACAATATGCAAAAATACCACACATATATATAGAAGTTTATGTACAGCCACGGGCGAATGCTTGGTTATGCTGGTTGAAACTGAATACTTGAAATCCACATATTCGACAAGCACAATGTGTAGAAGCAATGTTATACAGAGGAGCTGTGCTATAAACTTATTTTTGCTGGTTTGTTCCATATTTCCCAACTTCTTGCTCATGACTGTTCATTGTAAAATGAAACACCTTCTGTGAATGCACGCATTTTGTGTAAGGTTGCATTCATTTTTGCGCAGTAGGAACCATACTTCAGAAATATAAATAGGACAAAGAAAGTCAGCAAGGTTCTTATCAAAGTTACACTAAATGAAAAGCATTCATTCATTCACTCTCTCACACACAAACACACACACAGCATAGTTTGTTGCTTCCCGCTCTCATGCAATTTTTATACGTCTTCATGGGTTGACAGCCCACGACGAAATATGAGAGAGCCCCCTCACAATGCCATGCTAGACGAGGGCAGTGTATCACAATATGGGGCATGTCTGCAAGATCACACAAAGTTCATTTACATAGTTCGGCTCATTCTCCACACAATAACAAGCAATGTTCGGTGACATGGACTGAAAAATTGGCACAGCTCAGAGAAATATTGGACAATACATAAATAAAACAATTCGCTGCTACTAAGCTCCTCGGCGCATGCAAACAATGCTGCTGTTGGCATATCAAGACCCATTGCTTTTCCTGAAAACACTACTCACAACGTTTTCAAAGTCTGGATATCTGCAGAGTTCCCATCCAGTAGTCTCTTATTTCGCTTGGAAAAATTTCAGTGCACTGCTGGGTAAGGACTGTTTGTAATGTATGTGACGTGATGCTTCAGTGCCCTGCATGTTTATCTTGCGGCTGGCCTCAGCTGCAATGTCCCGAGCACAAATTTACAGAATCACAGTCTATAATGTGCCACTACAATGTAATTGTGTTTCAGGTGCATAAATCAAGGACCGCAATAAAAAAAACTTAAGAACGTTTATCTTGAACAGTTTACAGAATGTTAAATACATTTACAAGGAGCTTTGACAGCTTATCTAATTATAGTAGTAATGATAATAAGCACATCATTACTTCCAGCTTCAAATTTGTTGGAAGTTGCGAGCTTCAAGACTAGAGCACACCAGCAGCACTCTTATGGCCAAACCATGGTACAGATGCATCAAAAGAGAGAAGTAAATGCATGGTATAGTTACACACCAAATGCAATGAGTACTTTCAGCAGTAATACGAGGAAAGCTGCATAGGAGATAAACAGTTGGCAGTGTATACAATTACATTAGGGAAGAAACCTATGGCAGCAAACACAGTATAAAAAACTGTTAAAACTTACACAGTACAAACAGAGAGGTCAACTGTTCAAGAGGACTGAGAGGCAACGGGATAACATTACACAGGTGCTAAAGCCTGGTGTTGGATATACTAGGAATAGCGACAATCCTCGTCCACCTAAATAATCCATGGTGAAGTTCTTTCCAGAGCGTATACACACATGAAATCGTGCTTGCTATACTAATGTGTCCTGAAGGAATGTATTGACCAAGTGAAAAATTGCCCAATTCAATGGCCTGAATTTTTCCACTATCAAACATGAAAACACGATTTTGGTTGTCGATCATGGCTGCTGTTTCCGATGGCAGTGAAATGCAGTGACACGCAGGCACTTTGATTTACGTGCATGTTAAAAATTTGAGGTAGCTCACATCAATTTGCGCACTACCACTACAGTGTGTTTTACATTAATGTCATGATTTGGTACTTAAGTAAAGAATTTAATTCCTTTTAAATCCTAAGGTGCAAACGAATGGCTGAATGATGCAGTGCTCAGAAACTAAACTGCAGCTGTGCAGATTGTCACCATACAATGTAAACTGCTCCAGCCATCACAATGTATTCTTTTTGTTGACGTGCATTTTGAACAGCGGGACACAGTCACTGGTAGTCTTTCTTTACTGGTTGGTCTTCTGCACTGTGTTCGAGATACACTGTACATGACCATGGGGCACCTGATCCCATGATACTGCTGGAACATAGAAAAATACAGATGATTGTTACAACTGTGCTTATGTGTAAGAGTATAAAGTTGATAAACATGCACGAACTATAGCTGTCGTAATTTTAGGAGCCAATGACAAGTATGAAGAAACAACAGAAAAGAAGAAAAAAAATCTCATCATGGAGACATAAATAATGAACACTGAAAAACTCATTTTACAGTAAAAATGCATAACTACGATGTTCATATTGATGGCAATGAACTTCTGCCCAAAAGTGAGGCATATAAGTCAATAAATTACATTCTATTTCGACTTCAAACTAAGTGCGAGAAGCCAACCAAAAGTGAGTTTACTATGTTACTCATGTTACGCTATGCTACAATACAACAGCTAATGTTCTTAACTTCAAAATTATGTAACATAGCCACCTCATCATGCAGTGCGCAGGAGCTATTTTGCAGACTAGAAAACACAGATCATTTGTGGATTATAAGTGGGCTTGTTGCCCGCAATCTATTTTTCCTAATAAAGTACACTTTAAAAAATGCACTTTATTAGGAATCGTAAGCAACAAACACACTCATTATCCGCAAATCCATGCTAATGGGCTCTTACGGCTGTCACAAACACTCACCATGATTATTATTGATGTCAGTACCATGCCGGACGGATAGGCTGTGTCCTGCCCAGAACACCAAGGGTGCGCTCTATGACTTCTCTTGCACGGGTGGCGGCTGCACTGTACTGCTGCTCAGCTAGGCCAGCCACAGACAGCAGGGAGAGCATCCATGGCTTTCAGGCATACCGAGAGTCACCTTTAGTGATCAACAAGCGCGTACTTAGGTCACATATGATTTGTAGAAATAAACGCATCACTATGTAATCGTGCTGAGAACATGTAAGGCAGAAATACAACATGCTAATACATTGAAAAAAATACAAGCTATGTAAGGTAAAATGCGCATTTACTGCCCTTGTGTGGCCTGAGGCTTGAACTATTGGCGAGTTTCTTTGAGAGAACAGAAGTAGGGACGTCGTGCAGTGAGGAGTGAAGGCCAAAGCACTAAGAGCAGGGCCACTCGAACTGCCACTGGAATGCGGCATGAGTCTGGAGAGCAGGTGAGAGGTTGACGAGTGGGCAGATATATACCATGTGACCAAAACATACGAAGGCACGGCACTCTCTACTGGAGGGCGGCGAAATACGCCTCAAATCTCTGTCCCTTGTTCGCCATAGTTACATGTTTGTGCGCATCCAGCAAACGTAGCAGTGTACACTTCGTAGTGTCAAACATCAGTCTTCACATGGTTGCTACACTTGCCGCCACACTCACCGGCTAAAGCAAAATTAAAACAAATAC
>JALIZH010028380.1:0-23337 GCA_030522465.1 Rhipicephalus appendiculatus | reverse complement strand
CTTGTGCTCCTCACTTCGCGCATGTTTGCGAGAAAATCGTTTCTTGGCGCGAGTAAGTGAGTCGCCGCTTGCGTCGTTAGGTTTTTTTTTTTTTTTTTTTTTTTTTTTTGTTCCGGTACACGTAGTTCAGATTCAATGCGTGAAATTGTGTGAAGAGTGTAGTTAGGCTTAACATCATTATTTGTGGCGTTCGCAGATTTTTTGAAGCTCTTGTTACGAGCGCAATTAGAGAGAATTCGTGAATCGAGAAAAATGTTTGTTAGCTGAGGCTACGACTTAATCTTTTGAATAAACATGCCTGCCTCGGTAACCCATGCATGGCGCCAAAATTGCTTTGCTTTAGCTGCGGAATCTACTCGACTCTTTTTCGCGAAAAGGTGATGTGAAGTGCGTCGGAGAAAATTTGGACTGAGCCGTGGGAGGAGGCATAGCCAACGCCCTTTTTTTTCGTTCTTTTTTTCAGATCATGCCGTCCGGAGTCAAATACTACGGCAGCTACTGTCGCGCTGCATCGGTAACTGTATGCGTACCTGTGCGTGTACTGCAGTTTTACTGTTGTGCGGGGCCTTTCATAATGTCGCCTACTTGTTTATTTCTTCTGTAAAATTTAAACTCAAGATATGGCAGCTGTTTCGCCATGTCTTGCAGTGCAATGAACCCACCTCTTGTGCGCGCGTTCATCAAACATTGAGTAAGTGTGCATGTGCTTACCAAGAATGGCTTGAAAACAAAAGTTTTCGTCTCTTCCAAGAATTCTTACGTTTTATTTCAAATGTCTGCATAAATTCACAGTGGCATCATGTGCTTGCCGCTCTGGCGGTACAGCTTACACGAAGCTAATCAATGCATGCAAACGACGCGTGAAAAAAAAAAGAGCAATTAAAGCATGGCCTCTGAGACGAGCACACGCACAGATGTAATCTCGGAGGCCGTGCAATTTTTCCAGTCGCTAGAAAATGGCCTTCGAGACCACCTTTTCTGCGGTCGCCATCTCTGAGGCTGCAAGGTTTCCCCACGCCCGTCTGGAGCGCTGCGAACCCAAATCAGCCACATGGGCCTATGGGAGTGTCCTCTCTTAACTTTTTATATAATACTTTATGATGTAACTGCTTGCTCAATAGCGGTGGTGGTGGTGGTGAAAAAACATTTAATAACAAAAGAGAGGTGTAGAACCTCGTTAGAGGTGCCCTACAGACTAGGTGGAGTCTATTCCGGGACCCCATTGGTTGAATCCGCCGCCCTGGCTCTCTGTACCAAGGCTCGCTGGGCCTGAAGGTCTGAGCAGACGAGCAGGGCCGCCTCCCTGTCCTCTCGCGCAGTGTTTGGGTGAGGAGTAAGGGCTGCGTTATTTTGACAGGCCCACACCATGTGGTAGATGTCCGCCACCTCCCCACAGTGCTGGCACTGTGCTGTGACCGTAGGGTCGAAATGTTTTATTATTGCTGGGCACAGCATGGTATTTGTCTGGAGTCGCAACAGAATGCGCTCGTCTGCTTTCTTCGACCCCCGTGCGGGGGGAGGGTAGCGGCGATGACGTTCTTTATAATAATCTAGAATTTACTTATACCGGAGGAGAGGACCACCCTCCCCGTCCGTGTCCATCGAAATTGACGGAAGTAACCCGGAAATGAGAACGCGGGCAGCCGCATCTGCAGCCTCATTTCCCCGTAATCCCTGATGGCCCGGTGTCCATATAAGACGTTTCGGATGAGGATCCGTGTCCCTTATGCAGTTACGCAGTATAGTGTCGGCTAATGGTGAGATGTATCCAGCTAAGTAATTTCGACACGCGCGGCGCGAATCCGTAATGACGCATCTGGATTTACTGTGAGAGGCCGCAAGGGCAATGGCGACTTCCTCAGCCTGTGTTGCAGTATATGCTCTGAAGGTTAGCGCATCCACCTGTGTTTCTTCGGGAATCGCAGGGGCCGTGTACCATCCGTCGGGGTTTGGGCCAGCAACATCTACGTAGTAGACTCCTGCCTTCTGTCCATATTGTAGTTGCAGCGCCCGAGCGCGCGCTTCACGTCGTGCGGTGTGTTCATCTCTGTTCATTTTAGTGGGTAGAGGTCGGACCAGAAGGGCTGTGCGCCACAGTTCTGGCATCTTGACCCGCTCCTGTTGGTGGAAGTCATGCTTTATATGTAGTCGCGCAAGCAGACTCTGGACAGAGCGGAGTGGGCATGTGAGCAGCACCCGTGGCACGATGCCTCATGCGCAACTTTTCTTCGCTCCGCATATTGTGCTGATGCTGACCCATCTTTCACCTTCTGCGCCCGTCCGTAACTGCCCTACTGGAGGCGTCCACCATGATGCTGTCCGAAATCGCCACGAGCTCATCAACCCCACGTGCGGCTTGCCCAAGTTTCCGTCCTTCCTAGATGTGCCGCTAGACGGACACCTCTTCGCTTCTCGGACGTCATCACTGAATGAATTGCCGCCCCTTCCCAGCCCCTTCAAAAGCAATCTGCAGACGTACTACTTCTTCAGTGGGCATGCGAGCAGCACCCTTGGCACGATGTCTCATGCGCAACTTTTCTTCGCTCCGCTGGTGCGTAAATATTCGGCTCTTTACGCTAAACAGAGTGATAATCGCTCCCTTTTGCTGCTCTCGTGCCCACTTGTTTTATATGCCACTGTCTATGATTGCCTTGACGTAGCGCTGTTGTTATTACAATGCGGTGATGTTGAGGAAAACCCGGGGCCGAAGGGGCAGAAATCGCCAGCGGACGCATCTTTTTCGAAGTGTCCAAGAACACCAAGCTGATCAGATGAGCACTGTCTTACTAATGCTTAAAGACATACTGAAGGGGACTGCTGAACTAGCGAAAGTTCCGACAGAGCTGAAATCCGATATGAGAGCTGTGAAAACCAGCCAGAACGCAATCGAAACAAAGCTAACTGATATTTTTGGCCGTCTTGAGTCGCTCGAAAGTAAATCTGAAGCACTAGACACTGTTTGCAAAGATGTTGCCACAATTCAAGAGAGGGCTGAGCGGTTGCAAGAGCAGCACGACAACATAGTATCGCGCTTGGACGACCTGGAGGACAGATCCAGGCGGAATAACTTGATTTTGTTTGGCATACCCGATTCCCGTGAGTCGTGGCTCCAAACAGAACAGAAAACTCTGGAAGCGCTTTCGTCTGCGATGGGAAATTCGTTGCCACCAAATTCGGTTGAACGGGCGCATCGAATCGGGAGTTTTTCGAACGGAAAATGCCGCCCTGTCATTTTGAAGCTATCAACCTTTAAAGTTAAGGAAAGTATACTTTCGTCGCGCAGTGTGCTGAAAAGTAACAACATTTCAGTATCCGAGGATTACTCGCCGGCTACAAGGCTCGCTAGGAAAAAGCTTCTAGAATTCGGTAAAAACCAGCCTGATTCCTCATCACGTAAACTACGTTTTAACAAACTCTTCATTGATAAGCAATGTTTTATGTATGACCCAACAAGTGACAACGTTAAGCGGGTTCAAATTCGTGTTCCGGGTCGCGGAAGCGGACCTGTCAATTCAGCGTAATCGCCCTCCTACGTAGGAACGCGTGAGGGGCAGTGGCGCACCTTTAACAGCACAAGCCTCAGTGCTTGTTGCTAACGCTAGAACTGTGATAAACAAGCGCGAAGAGCTTTTAGGGGCGAAGCTCCTTAAGCCGTGGGTCGTGCGTCCTCGATGTATGTAGTAGGTAGCCACCTCTCGTTTAGTTCTTGGAATGTCCGCTAGATGGCGGTACCTGTATATGATGAATATATATAGGGGCGAAGCTCCTTACGGCATCACCTCGGCGGTTCTCGGTGATCCATGCATCCCGAGTAGCCAGTAGGCACTCGACAAGGTATATGTAAACTGGTAGCGTGACTTCCATAGAAGCCCATGTATACAGTAGTTGGCGGCTCGTTGCCACCGTCGCCATCTACGTATGGAGGGGACAACTAACAGCCAAAAAAAAATAAAAATAAAATATGACGTCACAAACGGAAGCGGTAGCGACGTCGTGAATTTGCCCTACATGGCGCGAAATTGAAATATTTCTTAATTGCTGACCTTATAATGTCTTTTTATAAATTCGCGATTTTATTGCGCCTTTATGGCTCGCCAATTGCGTGCGCGAGAGAAAAGGAAGACCAACAAGAAAGATTGAGGAAGCAAGGTTGTTTTATTAGCCAAATAGTGTACGTGCAATATACACCAAAGTACTTTGCAGATGAAAAAAAATATGATACAGTGGCTCAAGAACACAATACTTAGAAGACTCACGTTGCCCAACCGAGGAAAACTACTGGAGCGAAACAGCAGGCTGGGAGTATCACTTGGACGGGCTTAGAGTACAGCGTTTCATCATGAAAGGCGAGCGCACACGGGCCGCGTGTCACCGAAAGCAGTCTGCAGTCACTGGAGCACTTAACTACACATTCCGTGAGCTAGTTCAGCTTCTCTGAAGTATCGCGCCAGTAAATAACACATAAGCAAATAAACAACATACGGAAGACACGCACGAAGCCACCGCGCAAAGGTGAGCGATGCCTCGTTGACCCGACAATGCGCC
This sequence comes from Rhipicephalus appendiculatus, assembly GCA_030522465.1. Classification (NCBI taxonomy): domain Eukaryota; kingdom Metazoa; phylum Arthropoda; class Arachnida; order Ixodida; family Ixodidae; genus Rhipicephalus; species Rhipicephalus appendiculatus. The sequence continues at coordinate 18,792 of JALIZH010028380.1, read as the reverse complement.
GAACTAAACACACGCCCGCATCAGCCGACATCCTACGTTGCAGACTGCCTGCATACGCCCCCATTTATGGCGCTCGAAAAAAAAAAAATGAGGCAATCAACTATTTTGCGAAGTGTCAAATAAGCCGTAAAGTAAATTTCTAGTCTACTGTGGCGTACATAAAATTAGGAGCATTCGAAAAAAAAATTACCCTTGAGTTTTTCGTTTTCGTTATTTGTCCCCCTCCTCACCTAGTCGCGCTTCAATCGTACGGCGCGCTTTGATGTCTATGGCGATATGTTCTCGACCACTTTTCGTTCCAAGTTTCGCGACCGATATAATTTGACCATGCACTGGATTTCGACCTCCAAGGTAGTGCCTGTGTGAGATGTCTCCTGTGCGTGATTAAACAATAAAAAAATTCACAACGTACATGTAAAATTAAAGTGAGCTGCGAGTCGCCATGACTCTCATCGACCCTTCAGTATAAATGCGCCCGATCTTACGTCGTTGATGATGTACTGCGCAGAATTTTAGGAAGATTACCGGTTTACCGACGCACCTCCGAAGCTTCGCCCACTCATCATCATTCACTCCGTGGATATGGCGTCGTCATCTCCAGTTCTCGTCTCGTTTCCGAGAGGGCGCTGTCCTATAGACATGCGCAGAGTTGCGCATCTGTTTTCCAGACGCCGCTAGCAACCATGCACTGCGGAGAAGCTGATGCACAGGCCGCACCCGGAAAACATGGCCGCGCCGCCGAAAGCGGTTGCCGTCCACCTAGAACATATCAAGTCACCGTCTTGGACTCTGTAGCTCGTTAGCTACGAACTGGTGCTTTTATTTGCTTTAGATTCATGTCCTTAAGCTTCGAAAGCAAAGTATTTACGTCGATTCAGCACCGTTTTCGAAAAATATACTGAAATAATCGATGCTGTAGGCGTAGCGAGTGGAGATATGGACGCTCCCGGAATCTCGAAGGACATGTATTAAGTGTTCGTCAATTGTTTTTGATCCTCCATAGCTGGCGCCACTTGACTTGGCGGCGGCGGCAGCGCATGTTATTCGGCACTACGCGACTATGCTACGCCTTTGTGTTATCGGATAGACTAAAAAACGCTTTTGTACTCTCGTGGCACTGTCCCGAGAGCAGGTGTTTCTTCTTTCATCGCCGGTCGTTGGCACGCCAGGCATGTCGACTGGCGATCGCCGACACGCTTCGTCGATCGGCGGCAGGCTTAAGCAAGTCGCCTGCAAAAACAAAGTGCGGCTTCGCCACATAGCTATGGTTACTAGCCAGGCAAGATGGCGGACCTATGCGCAACTCTGCTCCCGTAGGGAGCATATACAGGAATTCTAGACATGCGTACAATATGGCGGTTGGGTGAAGGTACGCTAGATGGCATTGGCGGTGCAGCTGCTCAGAAAGTCAGAGAGGCGGAGAGGACTTATTGGATGACAGCGATGGAAAAGAAGCCGGCTCTCAGTGACTACCGAAAGGGAAAAAAAAACGAAATAAGGAGGGAGAGGTTTTATGATAATTCAAGGGGAAGCGCTTTACTGTTTGAAGCAAGGTCGGGTTGCCTTAGAACGCGTAGCTATAAAGCGAGATTCTGTAATGAAGAAGAACAATGTACATGCTGCGGGGGGAACTAAGGAAACGATGGAACATGTACTGATTGAATGTGGCGATATCCATCCAGATATACGTGTGGGCACGAGTCTACATGAAGCCTTGGGTTTTAGGGACAACAATGGAAAGCTGAACACGTCCGCGATAGAAATAAGTAAGAGACGGTTAGAGTATTGGTGGCAGAAAAGTAGAGATAAAGGACAAAAATGAAGAATGGGGGAAAAATAAGGTCCTTCTACCTTAAGAGGCAGAGAGATGGACCGTGAATTTATATTTTTCTTTGCTATAATAACATAAATTTAATCAATGTAGTTAAGGCATTAGGCCAACATAAAAAGAAAGTTTTTTTTCGAGCCTGGTGGCAGACATGTCACCGCCCCGTTATAAAGGGGACGCTCATAGCATCCATCCATCCATCCTCTTCGATTGCGCGGACCGCCGTACGAGTGCGCTTGCCGGATCGTGCCGCTTGGCGGACTATGGACGACGACCGGTCGTTGAAGTTTGAATAAAATTTCACACACACTATCGCTTTGATTACTGCTGGGCGAAACCACTGAAGATTTCACGGCGTAACCATGATTGCTGCAGTCACCATAACTTTCATCGACCCTTTAGTTTAAACGCGCCCGATCTCACGTCGGTGATGATGTACCGGGCAGAATTCACGGAAGATTCACGGTTTACCGATGAACCTCCGCAGCATCGCCCACTCATCATCATTCACTCCGTGGATATGCTGTGTTTTTACGCTCGTCGATAGCTGTAATGCCAGTATCATTGCATTAACCGAAACGTGGCTACATTCCCATGTGCATGATCGTGAAATCTTTGACTTGTCACGTTTTCGTATGTTTCGTTCCGATCGCACTGCTCGTCAAGGCGGAGGGGTACTACTCGCTACTTCTAAATCTTTACAGTGCCATCACGCCAACATTCAGAGTGACTTTGAAGTTGTGTGCACTTGCGTCGATGTTGGCCACCGTAAAATCACGATAGTTGTTTGCTACCGTCCTCCCTATTACCCACCCACGTTCACTGCTGAGCTTCATGATGTGCTAAACACACTTACTTTGCGGCACCCTTCGAACCCCATTATATTATTGGGGGGACTTCAACTTTCCGAACATATGCTGAGGTACTGATACTCCAAGCTGTAATCCTTCCTCTTCACAATGTAAGGAATTCCTTGATCTCTGCTCCTTATTTTCACTGACACAATTAGTGTTGGAACCAACAAGGATCTCAAACAACGCCGCTAACCTCCTCGACCTAATCCTATGTTCTCATCCTGACATAGTTGCCAATGTTGCATGCATACCAGGCTTAAGTGATCACCTTGGTCTCTCGTTCAACTTATTATTTCCCGCGTTAAAACCAACTGTCGAAAAAAAAGTTAATTTATCGCTATGATAAGGCGAACTTTGACGACATTAATGCTGAGCTAGCTAGCTTCCTTGATCCCTTTTTCAACCATTTTGATGATCGCATGGTAGACGAGAACAGGATTATGTTTAAAAATAAAATACTTGAGCTGACCCACAAATTTGTCCCCTCGAGCGAAATATCCTGTAATGTTAAGAAGCCCTGGTTCAACGCCCAGTTAAAAAAGGCTTTCTAACAAAAAAAAAAAAAAAAAAAAAAAAAAAAAAAAAAAAAAAGCGAATTTATCGAATAGCCAAAAAAAGTGATTTGGTTTCGAAATGGGATGCTTACAAGGAGGCAAACAGTGCTTATATAGTGGCAATAAAGCTTGCCAAAAAGGCATTCCACGTGCACACACTACCGAGAATGCTTGCAAAGGACCCCAAAAAATTTTGGCGAGTTATAAACTCTTCCAGTGGCAATTCCGTGGCATTGATCGATTCCACCGGTTCAGCGGTACCTGATGATGTATGCCCCCACCTTCTTAATTCTACTTCCTGTAACAACCAGTGTTGCGGAGTTGCCACTCCGGAATTCCACATTTTCGCGACCCCGGAATGGAATGGGAATGGAATTACGGCTTTCTCCGAAAACAGAGCACGTTTTCGTCAAACTTCAAACATTAGTAAGTCAGAGCCTCGAATTTAACAATAGAGCAGTATTTTTAAAATGGCTTGGCTGATCAGTGATTACAAGCACGGTACATTTATAAGCAACGCGCCTACTACAATCTTGTCCTTATATAGACTGTGTTGCTCCGAAGTTTGTCTATTTTTTCGCGTAACCGCAGTTACGCGAAAAATAGAGCCCAGCCGCCTGCTGCCTCCCCACCCTTCACTTCTCTGTTTTATTGCGATAGCAATCATATGACAGTCTCGACGGGTTTTTGGCGTCGCCGTTGCCGTCGCCTTAATGTCACGTATAAAGCCCAAATTGATAAGATCCCCCAGCGCATCGTACGTTCCACTCGTGGATAATAGCGCGCGAGCGTGGGCGAAGAACGCGGCTGAAGCGGAGATCAAACGAGCCGGCCCATCTCCGTCGCTCCGAGGCGCATGCATAAGATCTCCCCGCCTGTTAGACCGGCCGTCGATTGCTCAAGCAGAGAGGAAACGCCCCGCCCGTCTTTCGCGAGCGTGAAAAAACGCAAGGGGGGGCGGGGTCCCTCGAGTGACCTTTGATTTTACCAGCGCAATCGTCGTTGGCGCGCACATTATCTCGCTATCTCGGCATCCGACAGCGGGCGGCTGGCATACCCTTCTACGTGCTGCGCTCTCAACGTGAAGAGAATGCGCGAATATTGTCCCTGGAACGGCCGTATTCTCTTAAACCAGCGTTTTGTAGAATGAATGAATGAAAAACTTTATTACAAAGAAATTCTTCCGGCGAAGGAGCAGTCCTCAGTTCAGGGAGTTGCGTGAGAACAAATCCAAAAGAGTTAGCTGCCGGCCTCATTTCGTATAACATTACTATTTCTTGCTATCGCATTTATTCCTTCCCCCTTGCGCTGAAACTGTGACATTTTTTGCTTCTGTTGCCGTCGGCGACTAGGACGCATATTTGAAAAAGCGCTTCTTTAAGTTGTGATGCGTATTGACGATGGCGCGATGCTTGTGTTCACTGGAAGCTTTCGTATACCAGCTTGCGCGCCGTCTCGCCTCATACTAGTAGGGTGGTTGTGCTGCACGACATATGTCGCCAAGCTACTCTCCCTCGAAAACGCGGTAACGTGTTTTCCGTACATTTGCAGTTCTTAATGCATCTGATGACATCAGCTTTATGGGGCGTTCATTCTTAACTCGATAAAACTATCAAGATGTATTTCCTACGTTGAGGAATTATGGGCATGGAATTGAACTGCTGGGTCATTGCCGGAGTGGGAATGAGCTAAGTTTTTACATTCAAAGCAATTGAAAGGAATGGAACTGCGGCAAGTTCTAATTCGCCGGAATGGAATTGGAATGGAATGGAGGCGCCCATTCCGCAACACTGGTAACAACTTTGTCGTGTTTTCTAAACCTGAGTTTCCTAATCTTGAGTGTTGCAATTACCCTGTTATGGATTTTATTATCATTGAGCCTCTTGGGATCGAAAATGTAATGAAGGGTCTGAAGTTGTCATCAAGTCCTGGTGCTGATTTAATTAATGCGAAATTTCTGAAAAGTACTGTTGTTTGTTCATCTGTTCTACATTCAATAATCTTTCAGCAATCCTTAGACACCCATCAGCTACCTGCTGACTGGAAGGTCGGGAAGGTTGTCACGATTCACAAGTCTGGCAGCAGAAATTCGCCCCTCAACTACCGCCCCATCTCCCTCACCAGCATTCCCTGCAAGGTTCTCGAACATATTCTGTATTCACACTTAGCAAAGCACCTAGACAGTAATTCAATTTTTCACGAAAGCATGACATGGTTTACGTAAAAACTTGTCTTGCGAAACACAACTTCTTTCGTTTATTCACAGCCTCCATCTTATTCTTGAGAAAGGTTCTTTCGCTGACTGTGTCTTTTTTTACTTTGCCAAGGCTTTTGACAAAGTATGTCACCAACTTCCCTTTCAACTTAGTAAGCTTAGTCTTGACCCTAACCTGTTTACATGGCTTGAAATTTTCCTGTTAAATCGGTCACAGAAAGTTGCATCAAATGGTCATACATTTTCATTTAACCATGTGGACTCGTGTGAGCCACAGGAATCAGTTTTAGGCCCCCTTCTTTTCCTCATTTACACTGACAACTTACCAAACTCTGTTTCCTCTAACAAATATCTTTTCGCAGATGACTGCGTTATCCTCCGCATAATCTCAGATAACAACGATAACAAGTATGTACAAGACGATATTGGTCCAACTGCAACTGGTCTGCCGTATGGTTAATGCAACATAACGTGACTAAATGTAAAACAATGCGTGTAACTCGTAACAATATTCCCTCCACCAAACTATTATCTTAATAACATTGCCCTAGAAGCCGTAACATTCTACAAGTACCTTGGCGTCTACATAACCTCGACACTTTCCTGGTCCTTACACATTGATAAGCTTATAAGCAATACTAACCGCATGTTAGGTTATATCCGACGAAATTTCTCTTCTGCTCTTTCCTCATTAGAATTAATCTTATATAAAACACTCATTAGGAGTAAAACAGACTACGCATCATCCATCTGGGACCCGCACTTAGCAACCCATATTCAATCGCTTGAACTAATCGAAAATAATGCCGCGCGTTTCATTTATAGCAATTACAGCCGAACATCAAGCGTAACTTCCATGAAAAACTCCTTACTACTTCCTCCCCTCTCATCCCGACGTAAGTGTTATCGCCTTGCTTTATTCCACAACTTATATTTCTACAATTCCTACCTGCTTGATGACCTTATATCATCCCCGTTCTTACATTTCGCCTCGCATTGATCATGTCCATAAGGTTGGAATAATGCACTGCCATACCAGAACCTGTCACGAATCATTTATGCCCAGGACGTCTCAAGAATGGAACCTTCCCGGCACGATTGTTTCTATCAAGGACCACTCAAAATTTCGCTCGGCCAGTTCGGACATCATCACTCCCGGACTTAATTGACCAATTATTCTTCGTGTTAACTAGCCACTTTTGCTGCTTTGTTTTGTTTTACTTTTGTGTATATTGTTAACCGCTTCCCTCTGTAATACTTCGGCCTTGAGCGTAAAATGAAATGAAAAAAATGAAATAACACGGTGGCCTGCTCGTGCACGTATCGCCAAACAGCACTGTCCTTCCCTCCTTGAATAATTTTATTTGATGTGCGATGCAGGGCTCGATCACAACGTTGGCATAAATGTGGACGGAAGTACATCTGCAAGATGTCCAGCGTTAATCAACAACTAGCCTAGAAATTTGTGTTTTAAACAATCAGCATTTTCCCACAATGGACATTCAAAGGGACGCTACAGAGAGAAATGATTTTTCTCGTATTTGTAAATTACTGTTTCGCGTTACCTAAAATACCGCGTTGGCAACGAGAACCTGCACAGAAAACGAACTGAAAGAAAATGCGAGCGACGGCCCCACATTGACGTTTCCGCGGCATTCGCCTGGACATGTATAGGTTCCGAAGGCGACTACTCTGTAAAAACGAAACTAATTGTCCTCTGAGGCAGCCACAGATATAACATACCAAGTTTCAAGAGATATCTTTGAGCCACCGTGGCCAAGATACGAACAAACACTTTGAAATACATGACGTAGCCATGGGATATTTCGGCGGGATATTTAAAGGTTAATCTTCTCACATTGATTTCCTAATGTGATAATAAGTGGATACATTAGGGACACTCAAGTTTTTACATTATAAAATATCACTGAAAATAATTCATTCTCTAACTTCAGAGTCTTTTTAAGGCCGTGGCTGCCTGTACAGACCTATACTCCATCTCACCACTACAGTTCAGCACTACCACGGCTACAGGGTGTAACCAAACCACACGCTTGCGCATCAAAACACAGTTACAGATATAATTACCTTAACAAATGGCAGAGTTAAGACATTTACGCTTCTTTGGCACGCGTTACGTCACATCGGCACTAATGAGAACTAACAGACAAAGATGCCAAGGAAAGTATACGGAAAGCTATTAGAAGTAATTGCAATGTAAATGTGAAGAAAGAAAAGTGGACGAAAAGATAACTTGCCACCGGCCGGGACCGAACCTGCGACCTTCGAATAACGCGTCCGTTGCTCTACCACTGAGCTACGGTGGCGGTCATCCCTCCGTCCACTTTATAGGGTTATATGTGTATTTAAACGTGGGAGCGTCAGTCAGCGCCGCCTGTTGCCATTACGGCGAGTGTGGAACACTCTTTTTTGCCTGTAGGCGTCACGTAGTACGTGATCTTATTACGAGCGGGCAGCTGACTAATAATCCCTCGCATACCACCTGAAGGTATCAAGTCTGCCAGAACGAGACCCTCGTTATGAATGAAGGAAAGAAGTGTAAGCTTAAGGGCTCGTTTGCTTTGTTAAACACAGTATTTATGAGAACTAACAGACAAGGATGCCAAAGATGCCAAGGTATATGTAGGGAATCAGGTTTTATTGTGCAATAACACATAAAGCATGCCGAAAATAGTGTTTCGGAAACGAACACTATCGAAAACCACAGCCTGCTAAGGAGAAATAATGATGCCACAATAAATTGAACCCGTTTCCAATGAAGCCTTGCCAAATTACTAGCCCTAACATGGTATCGTACGAGTAATTGGCCGGCGCTTTTTCATACGGAATATAAGCTAACTTCAATTCATCAATGCTGCCCGACCTTCTCTCATGAGGCTTTTGTGCACACTGGCTCCGCATACGTACCCAGACGAGTGTTTAAACAAGTGAACATAAATGCATTCCACTTACTGCAAGCCCCGTCACCCTTGGCTAGCGCTCCCTCATTCTCCATTGTTAAATCCACCGGGATTCGACAAAACATTCTATCTCAAAATCCCAACGTAATCGTTTGCGAAGTTGGTAAAGTGTACTTTCATTTTAACTCAACATGACTCTCGCCTTCGGAGCTGAACCTCAATGAAAATTATTAGTTCCTGACGGAATCACATATACAGCTACTAGAACTACATGAGGAAGATAACCAACTACGTAATCTAGATAAAGGCGTCGCTGCAAAGTTCCGTGCAGTGGCCTCAGGCCCGGAAATAAAAGGAGTGCACAGAAATGCTATCAAAGATATTTTTACGTTCGCAACAATTTGCCAATCACGGTGAATACCGAGTACCTCGATGCACCTAGAATAAGCTCAAGGAAAATCAAATAGTCCTACCATTATCTTCACGTGCATAACCTCACACACCAGGGTGTTCACCGAAGCTTACAAGCAGGATTAAAGCTAGAGCAACGTCATAATAAAGAACCCTGAATCGGACCACCGTTCACAAACATTCCAGTATAACAATCACCCCTACGCGACGACTTGTTTATATCGTGCAAGAGAGCACGAACCTGGGAAAAAAGCACAAAAGCTGATTGAATGCGAGACCGATAAAGTCGCCGACAGAATAAACGTGCAGTTTTAAATTACTGTACTAATAAGAGTAGAGCCAACAATACCGTGATACAACGCCCCCCTCCCCACTCCTCCCCAACTTAAAGCTAAAATGCATCCTACACATCTTTCTCAATTTTGCATAGACGCAAGTAACAGTGGCGTCCAATAACCGCTCCATGTGCGGTAAAAAGAAACATACGAAGGTAGGAACAGAACGTTCAACACGAACGACGCTGCATCTGCTGCGCAATAGCTTGAATACAGTTGAAAATACACCTTGCACACAGGAAAAGTGGACGCGGGCAGTGCAACAATTTACCATGCATTCCACACGGTTCTCTCGCGGAAGCAACATAGTGAAGCTGGCGGTACACGGCTCAGAAGTAGCCATCATGTGAGTCGTTTTCTTGTCGCCGCCCCGCGACCACTCGAGACAAAAAAAAAATATGCCCTGCTCTACGCTTACTGACCGCTCACACAACGGGGCGAGGCCTTCCGTCGCCCGGACGTGAGCATGAGACATGAAAGGCTTTCGCCTTAATACTCGGTGCGATAGGACTAGTTTCAAATAGAATGCGCGAGCCCGAGGAGGTCGAGGTGGAGCTGAATCGCGAGCAGAGAGATGCGATCAGAACCACCCCTCTTCCGAGAAACATGCATCAGGTACATAACGTAAACGGGAGAAAGGCGAAGGCGCAGGCCCTCCTTAAAGAAATCGAGAGCGTGGGAACAGCGGCGGCGATCGTTGATGCGGCCTGGGTCAGAGGTAGAAAATCATACACGGCAGTAGTCGTAGACAACAAAGAAGAGGTGCGGGACGCGATAACCGTACTTAGTAAGGAATCGTCGGTAGCAGAACCGGCCGCGATAGTCCTGGCATTCAGGGGTGAACAATCGACCCACGTATACAGTGACTCAAAAACGGCAGTGAAAAGCTTCGAGAAGGGCCCAGTAGCTAAATGCGATACAAAGATTATAGGAGAAGGCGAAATCCCAGAGACAGAGATCAGATGGTTTCCTGCGCATATGGGGCAAGTGGACGAAACCGAGTGAACCTCGATCAGGTCGCCAACGACCGGGCACGAGCACTGACATGCCGTGCCGGTCACACTCGAGGTGACGTCCATGACAATTCCGGGGACACAAGAGATTCACTAGTGTAGTACGACGGAATTACAAAGCTCTACCACTTGGAGCGTAGGCATTTTCCGTTGCCACATCTAAAATTATATAGACCACAGACGGTCAGTCTGCGGTTACTGCAGACGGGTACCTACCCGACGCCGTACAACATGAGCCGAATATATCCGGAGCTGGAATTAAAGGTAGTGTGCGATGCATGTAATGGCGTCATGGACATCAGACACGTGATGACGCGATGCTCCGCCTCTCTCGCCGATACCGACCGGGAATGGGAGAAGTGGATGCGGCTCTTCCAGGGCGACGAACTCGAAGACCAGTTAAGGGCTGTCCGGAAGGTCCCCGACGAAGCCACCCGCCTGGGACTGGTGGTGCCGACGTGGACGCGGCCTGCCTCGGGCTAAAAAACCGAGCTTCAGGACTGTTTTCAATAAAGGTATTTAATCAATCAATCCTTGGTTGCTGTCCAACGTTTCGATAGCCAACAAAACGTGGACAACTATGAGGTTATCATCGAAAGGTTAAGAGAGGTTGTTCATACCAAAGTGATTCTTTAGCCTCTAAGATGGTTTCACTGTACTTCTTTCAAAAGTTTAATTTAAGGTTAAAGTAGGAATCAACGAAAATATAGACGAGCTATTTCAATAACTGAGAATACTCCAGATTAGAAGCGCAGCTGCACAAAAGCTCAACGAAAAAACCTGCTTTGCTCTGTGTGCTGAAATAGATGACCTCCCCGTTTGACTGCCTAAACGTTCGGCTCCAAGCGCAGTGCATCGACGGTGATCGGGTTCACAGATACACGGGCAGCTCTATACAGCTGTCCTATGACCGATTGCATGTGGTACTTTATACCGTTTTCTTTTCCTTGTTTCAGAGGCATACTTGTGTATGTCAACATTGTTGCGAAATCACGCGTACTTCGTCTAACCACTCGTCTGTATTGTACGATTGCAACTGAGCAGACATCAGTGGACAGTTCATCATTTCTCACTGTTACTGATGCCATCTACGAAGAAAATTTAACTGCTTGCTCAATAAAAAAAAGTTACATCATCAGTGTGGAGCGGTGGGAGGAGTTGCTGGCCAGCGATAGCCTTAACGATCAGATCAGTTTGATCGACAGGGCCCGCAGGGCGGCAATTGCCTGTGGCGTCCTGGACTGAGGACAGCCAGCACTGCTAGATGGGACTTTCGGACTAAGCTGGCCCGTACCGCAAACCTTTTTCTCACAATAAATGTTTTCCTTCCTTTCTTCCCGCTAAAGGGAACCATGTGTCTAACGCATACACTGGCGGCGGCGTTGACGCTGGCGCTCATCGCAGCGTTCCGCAGGAGAGAAAACTGGGGAGGCGCAAATCACGCAGTGATGGAGCGGTGTTTCCTACTGGAACATGCCAATCGCTGCTAATGGAAAATGAGAGACAGAAGACTCCGACTGGACACAGAGACCCGCAGTCCGCTTTCAGTTAACGCGCACGCTGCGAATTTTTATTGTTCAACAACGCACAGGAGAAATCTCCCACCGGCACCACCTTGCAGGTCAAGATCCAGTGCCACATATACGGGGTGGCCAGTGAACGGTTGTGCAGCGCGAGCAGTCGTTTTTTTTCAACCAAGAAACTCGCTAGCAGACGCTGCCTGCGTCGGCGTCTCGAGGCGAGATAGGGGGGAGCGTAGGAGAGGAGAGAGAGGGGGGACGCGCATGCGCAGTGGGGAGTGTGGACGCCGCGGGCAGGGATGCCTAGAGGAGAGAGGGGGGCAGCGTAGGAGGGGAGAGAGGAGGGGAGGCGCATGCGCAGTGAGGGGTGTGGTTGCCGCGGGGAGGGATGCCTAGAGGAGAAAGAGGGGGAGAGGAGGTTTTTTTTATATTTTTTTAAAGTGTTTGCGCATGCGCAGCAAGGGTGGTCACGCGGGCCACCACCACCACCACCGGATTAAGTTTCGCCATAAGATGCTTCACATCTAAAACACGTGTCCTGCTTGTGCAGGTATCGTCAAACATCACAGTAATTCCTTCCTTGAATATATAGGCAGGTGTGGTCTGCCGCCCAGGTTGACTCCATTTCTTGATCTTGCTTGCATGTGTTTGGGCGGGGGGAGCTTAGTCCGTCCCTCCTCCCGCGTCCAACGCCACCACAGCGCATGCGCGTCCCCTCTCTCTCTCCTCTCCTACGCTCACCCCCTTTCTCTACTCTAGGTATCCTCTACTCTACGGAGTGCCACCCGCGTCCCACATCCCCACAGCGCATGCGCGTCCTCTCCCCCTCTCTCCTACGCTCACCCCCCTTTCTCTACTCTAGGAATGCTCTACTCTACGGAGCAGCGCCAGCGTCCGACATCCCCACAGAGCGCGCGCGTCCTCTCCCCCTCTCTTCTACGCTCACCCCCTTTCTCTCCTCTATGAATCCTCTACTCTACGGAGCGGTTCCCGCATCCCACACCTCCACAGCGCATGCGCGTCCCCTCTCTCTCCTCTCCTACGGTTCCCCCCCCGTTCTCTCCTCTAGGAATCCTCTACGGAGCGGCGCGCACGACACTTGGTGCGACAGCTGCATACTCCGCTGTGAGCACCACGGTAGTTCCGCGGTATGAAAATGAGGGAGCGCGCCTCATTCTCTCTCCTGTGCAGCGCTGCGATGAGCGCCCGGGCCGCTGCCGCGAAATGAGAGCGGCGACGTTCCTCCCGCTCAAGCTAACCATCTCCCCGCTGCTTCGCATCCACACATGGCCCCCTTTAGCGGGAGGTGGGGAAGTTTCTTATTTGATGCGCGATGCCCTGCTCGATCCCAACGTTGACATAAATGTGGACGGGAGTACATCTGCATGATGTGCAGCGTTAAGTTACAACTAACCTAGAAACTCGCGTTTTAAACAATCAGCATTTTCCCACAATGGACATTTAAAGGGACGCTACAGGGAGAAATGATTTTTTCTCGTATTTGTAAATTACTGTTTCGCGAAATCTAAAATACCGCGCTTGCTACGAGAACCCACCAGGTAAGCTAGAAAACACACAGAAAGAAAATGCCGGCGACGGCCCCCATTGACGTTTCCACCGCATTCGCCTTGACGTCTATAAGTTCTGAAAGCGACTACTCTGTTAAAATGAAACTAATTGTCTTCTGAGACAGCCACAGACATAACATACCAAGTTTCAGGAGATTTCTTTTAGCCAACGTGGCTAAGATACGAACAAACACTTTGAAGTACTTCACGTAACCATGGGATATGTCGACGGGATATTTAAAGGTTAATCTTCTCACATTGATTTCCTGATCTAATAATGACTATTGTGTGGAGACATTGAGGACACTCAAATTTTTACCTTATAAAATGTCACTGAAAATTAATTCATTGTCTTACTTCAGAGTCGCTTTAAGGCAGTGGCTGCCATTACAGACCTATACTATATCTCACCACTACAGTTCAGCACTACCAAGGCTACAGGGTGTAACCAAGCCACACGCTTGCACATCGAAACATAGCTACAGATATAATTACCTTACAAATGGCAGGGTTGAGACATTTACGCTTGTTTGGCAAGTGTTACGTCCCATCGGCACGTTATATGTTTATCCCTGTTCACATTGACATTGCATGCCTTTAACTGCTGTGTTGGTAACTGCCGGTAACTGTGGTTACAAATCAACACGGCAGCGCCCATGCAGACGCGACCATCCGCTTCGATCCGAACTTGCGCTTGCTGTTCGCCCACTGTTCTGGATGCAACAAATGGCGAAATGAGTCATCACTTTGTGCCATCTCATGCCGAGGACAAAGCATTAGGTACATTTTGTTCGTGATTTGCGAGATCAGCTGTTTGTTTAGCCATGCCTGCTAAGCCTAGCGCGCCGAAAATTTGTTGACGGTTCATGGAATGAGCGCAATATATTCACGAATACATCGCTGTCCAAGCGTTAGGGCATTAATCTAAAGCAAATACAAGCGTCAGTTGGTAACTTACGGGTCACACAGAGCACGATGACGACTCGATAAATTGGAAGCGGAGGGCACCAGCTGCAACGGGTGCAGCCATTTTTTTTTTTTTGCAATGCCCTTTGTTCGCTTTACTCGCACTACGTGTGCGAGCCAGTGTTGCGGAATGGGCGCCTCCATTTCATTCCAATTCCATTCCAGGGATTCAGAACTTGCCGCAATTCCATTCCTTTCAATTCCTCGGAATGTTCAATTCCTTCAATTCCATTCCTTTCAATTCCTCGGAATGCCGGGCAGTTCAATTAATTCCCATAGGGGCAGTTTTCCCGCTACCTATAGCATTTGCTAGGTCAGCATGTTTGAACGAATGGCGATGTTTTAATATCGTTTAAGCTTAGATGTGTTAATGCTAAAATGACGAAATAGGGTATTTTTATGCTGACAAAAGTAGCGTTCAAGAAGACTAAGCAGTTTTACCACGCGTCTGGAGCGATCGCGAATATGGAGAAAACTAAGGTGGGATTAACGGCGAACAATTAAAACCCTCTAGACCTGCTGGTATTTCTTGGAACAGTGCACCGCTCGGGCACCTTCTGCCTTTGTATCGAACACGGAACACTGGGCCGCACTGCTCGTCAGCATTCACGCTTGTCAAGCGCGCCTCGCAAGCATGGATGGGGTGAGGAGAACTCCCTGTGTTCACCTGGGCGATGGTATGCAATGTCAGGTATACAACTTAGAGAAGCGCGTTTTCGAATATGCGTCCGAGTCGCCAACGGCGACAGAAGGAAAAAAAAAAAGAAGCCGGCAGATCCCACTCACTGTGGGAATCGATGTAATGCGAAGCAGCCAGGAAGGAGCAAATCATGTATTACATAATTTGCATGTCGTGTTTTACATGTTACGACCTGTCATTTGTGTTCGTCATACAGTCACGTCGCGATATACCAATTTTGGTGTATGTCAAGCTAGCGAACTGGACGCAAGCGCACCATGAGCGTGACATGTAAATGGCATTGTAGATGACATGCATGCCGAGATTTTCGTGTTACCACCTTCCACTTATGTTCGTCATACAGGCATATCACTCAATACCAAATTTGGTGCATATCATGCTAACGAAACGGCCGCGAGCGTGCCATAGCTTGGCATGCAAGTGATGTCGCACATGACAAGTCATGATTTCCATATTACCACTTGTCATTTGCGTTCGTCATACAGTCATGTCACTCAATACCAAATTTGGTGTATATCAAGCTAACGCAATGGCCGCGAGCGCGCCATGAGCGTGGCATGCAAGTCATGTCGCACATGACAAGTCATGATTTCCATATTAGCACTTGTCATTTATGTTTGTCATAGAGTCATGTCACTCAATACCAATTTTGGTGTATATCAAGCCAACGAAACGGCCACGATCGCGCCATGAGCGTGGAATGCAAGTCATGTCGCTCATGACATGTCATGATTTCCATATTACCACTTGTCACTTATGTTCGTCATACAGTCATGTCACTCAATACCAAATTTGGTGTATCTCAAGCTAACGAAACGGCCGCGAGCCCGCCATGAGCGTGGCATGCAAGTCATGTCGCACATGACAAGTCATGATTTCCATATTAGCACTTGTAATTTATGTTCGTCATACAGTCATGTCACTCAATACCAAATTTGGTGTATATCAAGCTAACGAAACGGCCGCGTGCACGCCATGAGCGTGGCATGCAAGTCATGTCGCACATGACAAGTCATGATTTCCATATTACCAGTTGTCATTTATGTTCGTCATAGAGTCATGTCACTCAATACGAAATTTGGTGTATATCAAGCTAACGAAACGGCCGCGAGCGCGCCATGAGCGTGGCATGTAAATCATAGTTTTCATGACAAGTTAGTCATGATTTTCCTGATATCACCAGCCATTTGTGTTCGTCATACAGTCATGTTATGCCATACCAAATTTGGTATGAATCCCATTAACGATACGGCCAGGAGAGCACAAAGTCGTAGGCGGCTAGATAGATAGATAGCTAGATAGATAGATAGCTAGATAGATAGATACGCTCAAACTCGCCGAAGTTCGCTAAGAAATGCTTCGCATTTAAAAGTAAAAGGTGGTGAGACAGCAGGCGGCTGGGGCACCGCCGAGGAAAAAAAATCACAATGTGTAAGGGGGGGGTGGGGGTGTATGCCGCCGCCATAGTTCCGCACGACGGATACCAACGGCACAGAATCGCGGTTCCGCGAAGAATAGAGACACACTTCGGAGCAACACAGTCTATATAACGACAGAATTATAGTAGGCGCGTTGCTTATTAATGTGCCGTGCTTGTAATCAGCCAAGCCATGTTAAAAATGCTGCTTTATCGTGAAATTCGAGGCTCTGACTTACTAATGTTTGAAATTTGAAAAACAGCGCGTAGACGACAAGGCGCTCTATTTCCGCAAAAAGGCGTAATTCAATTCCCATTTCATTCCGTGCAAAAGGCGCTTAATTCCATTCCCATTCCATTCCTCCAAGCATTGTCCCCATTCCATTCCCATTCCATTCCGGGGTCGCAAAAATGTGGAATGAATCTAGATTCATTCCAATTCCGGAGTGGCAATTCCGCAACACTGGTGCGAGCAGACGCCAGGGAGACGCTGAGCACACGATGAGGCGCGGACGAATACATGTGGCAGGGCTAATCGCCCTTGCTGTTGGCTAAGGGGCCCTGTAGCCTTCACAGCGCTGAAGATAACTTGTGAGGTTGAGTATAGCTTGCACTAGTTCTTACTGGCATATTAAAAGCGCTAACACAGCAAAGACAAGAAAGGACACAACACGAGGGCTTACTCAGAACTGAAGGCTTTATTGCATCAAGCGAAAATTTATACCCAAACCCGATCCTCGCAAAGCACACGGCCTTTGCAAGCGACCTGTGGCGTCGACATGAACAGGAGTGATGCCAAAAAAGCATCATCATGCGAGAACGTTACCATAGGACGTCATCATGACCTGAAATAGCACCCAAATTTTTGATGTCACCGTGACGTGTTCACGGACTCACTATGGCGTTACATGACGTGCGCCACGTGACGGCGTCTTCAAGTGGCATCACCGTTAGGTCAAACGTGGGCTGATCACGGAGGCGCAGCAGAACTAGGTTAATTGAAGAAATCTTGCAACACTTCCGATCCTGGAGGCTGTGCAAAACGACGTTGGATGCAGAAATATCTCGGAAGCGAGCGTGGAGGATCAATACATAGAATGAGACGAAAAAGGAAGAAGGCTGCTTTCGCCTTCGACTCGTCTTAGGTGAATGCATAACGGAACTAATGATTTTTATTGCGATAGCAATTATATGGACACTCTCGGCTGATTTTGGCCGTCGCCGTCTGTCGCGGCCGTCGCCGTCATGCCCCAGATATGTATATGTATGGATATATAAAAAAGGCACAAAGAAATAAATTCCAAGGCACCCGACCGGGGATTCAAACCAGCGACCCT
Source organism: Rhipicephalus appendiculatus (assembly GCA_030522465.1). Lineage (NCBI taxonomy): Eukaryota > Metazoa > Arthropoda > Arachnida > Ixodida > Ixodidae > Rhipicephalus > Rhipicephalus appendiculatus. The sequence goes on along the minus strand of JALIZH010028380.1, from coordinate 1,153 downwards.
TCGCTCCGCGGTGCGCTGCGTTAGACCACTCAGGCACGCACCATCGATGCGCCGACATAATAAAGGCAAGCTATTTATAGACACCCCTAACGGCTGGCGGTATGCAGATCTCGGAGGAGCTTGAGCGTGCTTTCTGTCACGCAACACTCCTACAAATTCTTTAAATGTGAAAACTGCCATTGAGACGCGCACGTAAAAGGGGCAGGCCCCTTTCGTGACGTGGAACGAAAAAAGAAAAAGCACAATGCGCACACCTAAGGTCCCTAGATAAAACAACGCACAGCTTGCGTCCGACGCACCCCGTGACAGGAGACGCAGAAGGGTCATACACGCGCCGCACATTAAAAGAAGAAGAAATGTCTAAGGGCGTCGGGTTCTGCGTTGTCGACGCTTGAAGCGCGTTGCTCAAACACGCAGGCGTACCAACTGTGATGGTTGTTAGTTCACGCTTGCCCTGTGTATACCTGTGAGTCGTTTTCGAGCGCCCTTCTTGGTGCTTCAGCGGGAAGCTGCAAGTATCGAGCTGCTCCTCGATCTTCGTGTGACATTCCAATTTCTTGCTATCGCATTCATTGCTTCGCCCTTGCGGCAAAACTGAATTTTTTCCTTTTCACTTACGTGACGAGGAAAACGTTACGCTGACTTCACTATTCTGGAGAAATCGTAATGCAACACCTGTATTTATCCTGATGTAATCAAGTCCTGAAGAGCAGACAGAAGAGCGACCTTTATGAAATATAGTATGCGGAACATAAACGTAAGAAGCTGCCAAAATTCACTCTTAGGCCAAACGGTAATAACGCGTGTCGTTTGGAGGGAAAAGGTGCGTCCACTATCCCGTGCGTTGGGCAGTATTTATCATGTAGGTATGAATTGGGCAGTCGCTGTTTAGTGCTGTCTTCTCGAATCCCAGAGGGAACGGGACGTAACTTTATCGGGAGAGCACCGCGAACTTTCAGAATGTTACCCAAGCCGTACCTTAAACCCCTCTTCTTTTTTTCTTCTTTTTTTTGCTTGCTTAGTGCCGGTGAAAATTCCCGCCTTATCTCGTGGAAGCCGGCTTTGTTTACAGACCAGGACGGAACTCTACTCGTGCAAGGCCAAACAAAAAGGGTACGGAGTTTCAGTGGTTTTCGAACAAAGCTTTTGGTGT